>JAODAL010042513.1:0-34738 GCA_025379985.1 Phyllomedusa bahiana | reverse complement strand
CTTTTTCCTCCATTCCCCGACAGTCGCTGGGTCATAGAAAAAACTTGCCTCGTCGGAAATTTTTCCGGTAACTGTTGCGTCGGGCAAGTCCCCCCGCTGACTCCCAACGCTGGCCCCGGGGGGACAAAGGGTAAACCCAAGCACCCCCGAAGCACGACAGAGCGGTGAAACCCCCAAAGGGACTAGAGAGTATTGCCCCATCAGACCCTGACGTAATCTGGTTTCACCCCCCTTTGGATCCGTAAATGTGCCCCCATAGGATAACTGGAGGAATAGAGACATGAGGCTAGTGGCCGGGAAAGGGTAAAACTTAGGGCAGGGCGCAGTCAAGTCTCTACCTGAAGGTGGCACACCACGAAAGCCCATGACCAGGCCGGCGAGGGCGCAGCGGGGCGCCAGTTGCCCCAGGGGGGTGGGTCCAGGGGGCCCCCCTGGGAGACTGGCAGGAGGGAAGCACTAGGTGAAGGCCCCTGAGGGAGAGTATGCCGTTTAACCAGAGAGGCGGGAAGGCAGCAGGAGATCCAGCGGTTGGGTCCCCATAAGCGAGGGTTTCCCCCTGAGGGGGAGAGCGAGGCCCCCGACCCCCGTTGAGTGGAGATCCCCCCGTACGCCTTCCAGGGGGAACTGCGGGAGCCCCCGTATGACCTGGGCACCATCCTGGGGAACGAGGGAGCCCGCAGAGGAGAGGAGGCCTTCGACCCAGGGAGCTGATTCCCGACCCACCAGCAGAGGAGCAGGGGGTATGGAGAACCCCCCAGATGGAGGGGGGCAGGGAGACTGAGCAGGGGGAAGAAAGGAGGTGAGTGAGTCCAAGTTAGTCGGGACTGCACCCGGCCCCGTACCTGCGTCCTGGGAAGCACATCAGGATTTGTTCCTCCTCCGGCCCATGAGGCGGCGGCCCCAGCTGTTGCGGGGGCGGTCAGCGCGCTGAAGGGGGAAGGGCCCCCCGGAGTGAAGGAGGGGGGAGCCAGGGCCCCCGGGCCCGACAGCATCCCTCAGGCCCGAGAGTGCAGGTGGATTGGCGCACCGCCAGCCCCTTTTTCCCGATCCACCGGGGGGAGAAGGCAGCAGGGCGGGCCCCCCGAAGCTTCCCGAGCGAAGGAGAGGCCACCGTCACCGGACCACCAGGGGGCCGCCCATGGTGCTTACAGGTGTGGATCTCGCACTGTGGAGGGGGGAGGTTAAAAAGCAGGACCGGGGGGGAGTTAGCCTGATCACCGCCTCAAAGGGGCCCCGCGCCGCCCGGGAAGCTGTAGAAGGTAGGCCGCACTGCAGGCAGCGGGGGAGGGAGGTCTGGTGGGGGGTTTCAGCGCGGCCACTTGGGAGCCTTTCCCCGCATGTCCTTCTCCTCAGGGCCCAGAAGCAGCAAAGCCCCCAAAATACTGTGAATATCCCCCCGGGAGAAGCAGGGGTGACCGAGGGCACAGTCCCCGTTTTTTGTTGGCTTTCCCCATCTCTGTAGGCCTATTCCCCGTTTAAAAGATGAAGGCCTAGGAGCTCCCAGCACACACCCTTTACACACCCATAGCAAGCCACGCCCCCCCCAACCGCTGGAAGATTAGTGGTATCTGTGATCTTGAAGAATTACACAACCAATTATGCAACAAACAAGAGTAAGTCAATTATTCTTAATTTTTTGTGGTTTACTTTTTAAAAGGGTAGATAGCATTTGTACTTGTGCCAAATTTAGATTTTTAAAATATTTTTTACCATCTGACAACCGTTAAAAAATGACACTTTGTAAAATTTTTTGTCCAGATAAAAACCTTTTTTTAATTAGTCATGCTGTTATGTATATATTTCTGTATACGGTATATATTTTAGTGTTGGGGCAGTGGACCGGTTATGTGTACATGTATATACAGGCAGTCCCACAAGATATGGACTGTGGGATTGTTTTTAAGTTGAGTTCGTATTTAAATTGGAGCCGGCATATTTATTCAATGTATCTGCAGCTTTGTTTTTATAGCTTTGGATATTGGGAAAAGATTTTTAACACCACTTTTAACCCCTTTTTTTTTTTTTCCCCCTTCTGTGCCAGCATAAAAAGATTTAAACCTCACTTTTTCCCCCCTCTCTTGTCTAATTGCAGCAAAACTGGCATTTATGTTCCCAGCCTTTAAATATGGGGACCAGGGGAACTACAAGTGACATTCCAGGGAGGGCAAGTAAAAAAATTATCAATCAGCAGTTATATTTATGGGCAAAAAACCCCCCCACGCACGGTCCCAAAAAGTGGCCATACAAGAGGGATACCCCTGATAGGTAGGACATTTTAATTGACAATATAATTGCAAAGGAAACTTGTTTTTTGCAGATCTTTAAATAAAAAAAATCCTTGTTCGAACACCCCTTTAAAGGTATTACTGGGGGGACGGAGGGAAAAACGGGGCTCTACTGAAAAGTGAATACATGGGGAGGTAGTTGAAAAAATATTGGAAAAAAAAAGGTTGAAAATGCAAAATTTCAGAGGAAAAAAAGTTAAGATTGTCAAAAAGGTTGAAATTCCTTTTTGGTACCAAGACCCCCCTCCTTGCCATTCCACTTGCAAAAATCATGCCCCGAAACAAATAATAACCTTACAACGTGCCCCCATTAAAATATTTTTTTGACTCTCACCAATGGATGAATGCACCTTTGAAAGCGGTAGGAACAGCAGTGGCTTTTAAAAAAAAAAAAAAAAAAAAAATTAATCTGGGCCCCCTGACGGGACTTCGCCATGCTGCCCTGAGGCGGCCCTGACCACGGGTCAGTCTAGGTTATACAAAATCCAACAGGACTATAAAGATTTTTATGAAAGGACACCAGCTTGGGTTTTTAATAACCCAAATATGTTACCAGTGTGCATATTATTGTAATCTTACCAGTGTTTTTTTTCTATTGAGGTCTATGGGCCGCTTAAACAATCATATTTTTGGTGGTTTTAAAATCCTAAAATACAATCTCATTGCTATTCCTTGGAGACTGCACAGATTTTCTGTCGGACATTTTTTTTACACCAGGGGGGGCGCCCGAAAAACTTAAAACATTTTTCACTTTTTTCCCCTGTTTTTCGGGCAAAACACGAACAGGGGTGTGAAGGGGGACATTTGAATCCAAAACCGGGGACAAAAGCCGTCCCCTGCTCCCAAAAAAAAGACAAAAAAACCGAGGGAAAATCCAAAACCCCCAAAACAGCCAGTTGGAAAGGGGCTGAAAATTGAAAAAACGCCTAATCTCCCCCCTGGGGTCACTATGGGCTTTAAAGGGAGAGATGACAATAAGGCTAGTATTTTTGTGTGGTCTTCAGTTTTTTGGCATATTTTTGGCACTTTTTTGGTCTACTTTTAATAGCTTAATGTAGAAAAATCAAATCCCGTTAAGACTAGTTTGAGCGATTACGTTGGCCACGACTCGTCGATTCGATAGCCGACCCATCAACAAGATATTTGATGGCGATGAAATTTAATGACGATGACCTTAAAGTCGGGGGAGAGCAACACCACCTTCATTCCACCCAAACAGGGCTGGAGAAGCGGGAATTTAACATCCACAACAGTCAAATGGATACGTCACATCTTAGGTAAACATTTAGTTTAAAAAGCCACAGAAAAAAATCACACCCCAATTCACTACCCCTTCTGCACCACAGCATGACCCTTAAACCTCAACCCAGCCAAAAAAATTTAAAAAGTCCAAAGGGCATTAGATTTTAAACCATCTTTTTACTTGAACGGACTTTGAATACCCTGTCCGAACGCAGCATGACCCCAAACCTGCATGACCCCCCAATTTAAAAATGCGGAAAAAAGGATCTTTCAACCACCTTTTAGTTTCACTGGACATAGACTACCCTTCCTGGGCCAACATGACCCCCAAACCTGCATGACCCCAGATTAAAAAGTGCCGGAAAAAGGATCTTCACCACCTTTTAGTTTTCCAACTGGACATAAAAAAACGCCCCCTGCCTGTTTACGCTTGCCCCTCCGAAAAGGCGACCAATTGAGCTTCACTTGGAAATACGGGTGGTTAAACCTCCGTTCCCCCCAGGTCCCTTTTTTCTTGGCATTTTTTTTTTCCCTCATTTTACTCAACTGCGGAAAAAATGTCTCTGTACTTGTTCCTGTCCTTTCCCCATACCCCAAATCCCTGAATAACCTACATCGGTCAATTTTTCCTGTACCCCCCTTGTACAATTCAAGGAATTTTTTTTACCACTTTTTTGACATAAATTTTTTATATTTTAATTCTAAACCCACCAAATTTTTAAATTGTGAAGAACAAATGTTTTGCCTTTTTTTTTATAATGGGGCCTTTAGTATAGCTGCCACAACAAAATCCCCAAAAATTTTAACAAACCCTTGAGCCCTTTGGGCAATTTTGAAAAATAAAAAATTCTTTAGAAACAAATTTTTTTTTATAATAGGGCCTGGAGTAAGCTCATGTCCCCAGAAAATGCCCCCAAAAATTCAAAACAGACCCTTGACCCCTTTTGGACAATTGGAAGAACAAAATGTCTGTTAGAAAAAAAAAAATTTTTTTAATAGACCTTAATTTCTGCATTTCAAAGCACATGACCCAAAAAAATTTTAAAAAAAGACTCTCAAACCACTGTTTTAAAAAAGTGAGGGAGAAATGGCACTTAAACCCCATTTTCTGTTTCCAAAAGGGCCAGATTATTGCGTATCCCAGCAACATGACCCCCAAAAAAATTTAAATAACTTCCAGCCACAAAAAAAAATTGTGAGGGGGGAAATCCCCTTAAAAACCACATTTCTGTTCCCCAAAGACCATAATTAAGCTGTATCTCACAGCAAAAATAACCCCAAAACCCTTGAAAAGCGAAAACTTCTAAAAAAAAGTAGAAGGAATGGGTTGTTATGATCCCCTTCTGTCTTTTACAGCTCCTCAAGCAAAAACCCCAAAAAAAACTGTTGGGAAAAAAGAAAAAAAATTGCAAGAAAGGGCATTTAAAAAAAAAAGTTTTCCCGTTTGAAGAGGAATGTGAATAACCTCAACAAAAAGGTGACCTCGCAAAGGGGGGCCACAACATCATCAGAATCCATGCCTATTTACTTGAGAAGTCAAACATCCACATAATCTGTGGGAAAACCGGAGCGTTTGTCTGTAATGAATCCCCAGGGTGTGCTGAAGGTCTGCTCAATGACGCGGCCTGGGCGGAAAACACTCAATGGGGTGGGGGAGCGAGCTCGGGCCATTCAACCATTTTGGATACCCAAAGTCTATTGGGTTTTCCGGGAAAACATCAAAAACATCGGGGTTTAGACCAGATATTTCCGCACCATGATCTTAACTGGTCTCTGTGTGTTGGGTGTGGCCCTGCATTTAAAGCTTTGTGAGGGGGTTTAAAAAAAGATTTTCCAGAGGTCACCCATAAAGGGTTCTGCCCCCTTCCGCTGCTGCCGCTACGGCTACTTGGAAATCAAACCTTTTACTTTCGCTGATGTTGTTCCACCGTAAAATTTTTGGGGAAAGTGAAGCAACGCAACAGTTTTCCCAGTTGACAATCACAAGGTCCCCATTTCCGCATTTACCCTATTTTGGGGGGTGGAAGGAAATGCTGATTTTTTTTTTACCGGGGTACAGGAGGGTGGCCACCCAGTAACGTTGTTCATTTTTGTGGCCCCAAAAGCGGGATCCTGTTGGAGGAAATGGGGGCACCAACACCAGTAGGATGGCCTTGATTTCCCCAACCTCTGGTCGAGGGGGGGCAAAAAACGATCTTCCTCACTTCCTCCCCGCCTCAAAATTCGGCCCCAAACCCCTTTCCCAAGGAGGGACTCTAACTTTGTGTCTAAATACCCCTCCTCCTCCGCGCCTCCGGCACAGCTTCAAACACCCTGACTTTCCTGATGATGCACCCGAGAGCTGATGCGCCCCCTTGCACTACCCGGGCCCCCCAAACCCCTCCAAAAAGACCGAAAAGGAAACTGTCGGGCTTTTGGATTTTTTCGGAGAAAAGGCTCCGGCCCACATTTTCCCTCCCCCTCCGTTCCTGGCGGGGGCCCGTTGTTTAGATTTTCCAACATCGTTCCAAACTAAGTCACACAATCTCATCTGACAAAGGGCATTTCCGCACGACCATTTTTTGGGGGATTTCAAAAATGGCAAGGATGGTGCAGAGCTCTTTTACCCTGCCCCACTCTCGTTTGGGTCCAAAACCCCAAGGGCCCACCGCTGCTTGTCAGGGCCTTGTCACTTCGTACTCGTAATGGCATTGGCTCTCCCCAAACGCTGGAGCATGGGAGGGGGGAATTCCAGCGTTTCCACGTCAACAAAGAGACGGTTGAGGGGAAGGCCAGCTGACGCTGCACGCAGCCAGGCGGGACAAGAGGATGGAACGGCGGAAGTGCGAACTTAGACTTCGGCCTTCCAGCAAGCAGTCCAGACCCGGGTAGCTCTTTGAAATTCTGGGCAAAGGTTCATGACAAGTCCAGCAAGGGGATTGCTCCAGCCTACCGATCTTAAGGGCGGCCACAGATTTTCGCCCTAAAAACGCACACCACCTTCCTGGAACAAGGTTCTTGGCACCCAGCCCGCCCTCGGTCCGTTGCGGAGAGCCTCCACAGCTCCTGACCTGTGTTGGGACGGTCTCCAAGACAGATTTAATTTTTAACACGGCCTGGTTTCTCTGGGGACTAATCCACCAGAGGACCTTGGGGGGAAAAAACCCCACCATCCCGGTTTTTGAAGGCGCGCAGAGCCTGAAGCCCCTTCACCCCCAGAGACATCCCCCAGCTCACCCCGTGAGCGTCACAGAGATAAGCGGGTTCCCGGGCCCAATTTTTGGGGCAATTTTAAATGGGGCAACTGGGCCCTGGCCAGGGCAGGGACGGCTTTTCGGCAAAGAAATGCCCGCTCGGGATCTGGTATTGGGGGCAGGGAAGGGGCCCTACGTGGCGGGAACCCCTCTTTCCACCCAACAAAGGCAACATTCCAAGGGCCCAAAAACCTGGGAAGCCGACATTCAGGCTTTTGGGTTTGGGATGGTTTTGGGTAAAGTGTTTCTTCTGCTCCCAAACCTGGGAAACAGAAGGGGGCGCTAGATGGCCACTGTAGGGGTGAGGTCACAAAAAATGTGGGAGGAGAAGGGGTAGGGTGGGGCTCTGTGGTGTTTTTGGGGGACTCGGGCGACGGGGAGGCCCCAATAATCTGAGAACATGGGGAGAGAGGAACGCTTGGTGGGGCGGAGGAGGGGAGGGGGGACAAAGGGGTGAAGGGTTTGGAGGCCCGGTGTCGGTCTGGCCTTTTTTGGCCAAGGGTTTCCTCCATTTCAACCATCATTTGCTGCATGTGACAACATTTGGTGGTGGTTAACCACCTAAGGGTTTTTTTGCTCTACTTTTTTTGGTTTACGGCAAAGGCGGCATATGACATCGTGGTGAATAAGGTGCTCCAAAAAAGGCCCCGGCTTTAGAGGCCTTGACCTTTTTTACGGGAAAAAGCGAGGGCGGGGGTTTTTCGCTGACTTCTGCGACGCCCTCTCCCTTTTTTAGGCGGAACCCGTACTAAACTACCCCACGCTTCCTCCCGCCAGTGATGACCCCAAGCAAATTCCGCTGAAAAGACCACGTTGGATCCCCAATGTCTTTTCATCATCATCATAACACAGGTGACTTCGTCGTCCACATTCGCATCCCGGGGCGGGGGGACAAGAAAGGGACTGCAAAGGGGTTCCCCCGCCCCGGGATTTTGCCGATTGACCGGCTTCCTTCTCCTCCTCTTAATGGCACCCAGTAAGTGGGCGTCAGAGAGAGAAAATCATCCTCTTTGGCTTCTTAAATTTTTTAAAACATGCCTTCTGCCCCCAACCGCATTTTGTCATCAAAGAGGTCTTCAGAAAATGGATTATCCACAGTGGTGGGTACACGAGTTGACATTTGGGCTGCTTCATGTTGGACGGATGCTCGGATGTTGATGACGACATTTGTGGCCGTGGACTGAGAGGACAAGGAGGTAAGACAGCTGGATGCAGGTTGCATTAACCACCTGAAGGACAGATTAGTGACGCTGTTCGTTACCGAATCACAGGGCCCTGCCCCAGCGATGACAGGCCTGACGGTCCTGCAACTGACGATCCGCGGGGCATGCGTGTTGTCGCCACACTGGAAGGAACACCTTCTCTCGTACCCTACCTCCATGTGCTACCCCCCCTCTTTGCCTCGCTTACCACCTGAATTTCGCTCCATGTTCCCAGAAATATAAAAATTTGAGAAGGTAGGAAGAGTTTTTGGAAAGTCTCTTATTAAAAGACGGCAAATCACAGCTATTCTCAAATCCCCAAATCAAAACAAAATTGCTGGATTCAAATTTAAAAACTGAAAAAGTAGATCAATCAAAAAAGCTTGACTGACCAAAAGTGAAAAAAACACCATCTGAAATGTATACGGATATTAAAAGGAAATTTTTGGCACCTTTCAATTCACCTGTGGTGACTACAAAATTGCTGTATCAAATTTAACTGCAAAGTAGATCTATCAACAAAGCTGGCCTGCGCCAAAGTGAAAAAAACCACGTTTCTGTAATGTTTTTGGATAATAAAAGGTATTTTTTGTCACCTATCAATTCACCTGTGGTAACTACAAAATTGCTGTATTCACATTTAAGTGCAAGGTGCCTCAATGAACAAAGCTGTAGTTGCGCCAAATGAAAAAACACGAAACTGTAATGTTTTTCGGATAATAAAAGGTATTTTTTGGCACCTATCAATTCACCTGTGTAACTACACAATTGCTGGATTCAAATTTAACTGCAAGGTGGCTCTAATAAACAAATCTGGACTGGGCAAAAGTGCAAAAAACACGTATCTGAAAATGTATTCGGATAATAAAAGTATTTTTTGGCACCTTTCAATTTACCTGTGGTGACTACAAAATTGCTGTATTCACTTTTAAGTGCAAGGTCCTCAATGAACAAAGCTGAAAGTGGGGCCAAAGTGAAAAAACCACGTATCTGTAATGTATTTCCGGAATAATAAAAGGTATTTTGGCACCTATCAACCTGTGCTGACTACAAGATTGCGGATTCTAATTTAACTGAAAGGTGGCTATATGAACAAAGGTTTGGGAAATTTGGGAAAATTGAAAAAGAACACCTATCTGAAATGTATACGATAAAAAAGTGGAAATTTTGCACCAACAAAGAGACCTGCAGTTACTAGAAAAGATGTGTATCCTAATATAAGTTCAGGCTGCCCAATATCCCCGGAAATATTTTTAATAGAAAACTGTTAATAATAAAGCTATTGCAGGGGCAATGCTACACTAAGTCTTGGTGAACTTTATCCATAATTCTTTATATAGAGCTTGTCTTTTTTCGCCCGGCGCCCCCCCCCCCCCCGCTCCCCTCCCTGACATTACAGCGGTAGATGCTCCTTAAAAATTCTCTAAACCCAACTACATAAAATCTTCCAATCTTTGATCTAACTAAGTTGTAAGGATCACAGCTAATAGTAGAGCTTTCTCCTTGAAGAAATAGAATAATTTCGCTGAGCTGTTTGGCCACAGGCAGAGTGCACGTCCTTCTGCTATGAGACGCTGAGAGACACTGATCATGAACAGGAAACGCTGTTCTATGTAAAACGAGGTCATGTGATTTTTCCAGCCGATCGCAACCATACACATCCCAGTCATGACGTCGCACACACATCTCACCCTGCTCTAACTGTAAGCTGATTTGCTGGCCGCCAAAATGACAGGAAGCGCCGAAAATGGCGCGATCTTAATAGATGATGCACAGATTTTAACCTAAATTATCGCATGATCTAAAAATTTCGATCAACATAAAAACTGTGCCGATTTCAACTTTGTCGAAAATAATCGCTCAACACTAGTTAAGACAGCTGGGCAGCTTTTCAGCGGAACCATCCAAAAACTGCACCAAAAAACATCAGGTGGTTTACATAGACTTCATTAGTAAATTTTCTGCCCTTCTCTGTCTTTTTTTGCAACATATTACAAAAAATGACCAGCAGCAAAAACGTTCTGTGGAGACTACAGAACGTTTCTACTATTAAAGTGTATGGGACCTGTTTTCAGTTGGTTTTTTTCAGCTGTTTTAGAAAATGAGAAGCACTGAAAAAAACAACTGAAAAGCTGTGCAGTGGAGACAGAGCCTAATAGGTGAATTTTTTTCCTGATGTCACTTGCAGCTAACTCTTCGCACCCCTGACAACGATAAAGTAAAACTTTTCATCTTATTCTACAAGTTCTGTATCCAAATATTGCACATAAAGTTTTGATCATTTGAAAAAAGTAGAAGTTTGAGGTTTCATAGGATACCAAAATGTAAGCTCCCTCACTAATATTCAAGCAGCAGAAAGAATTGAAAATCAAGATGAGTAATATATATCTTTGAAGTAAAAGTATTAAAGGGGCCGACTGGATTAGAAAATTTTTTTTGGGTGTAAATCAGACAATGAGATTGAATTGTGGCTCAACTGAAAAAAAAAAAAAAAAAAAAACTAATTAAACTGATAAAACCATGAGGATATGTTAAACTAAGGTGTGTAATTGGCATCACAGGTGTCTTCAAACTTATAATCAGTCAGTCTGCCTATTTAGAGGATGAAAAGTAGTCACTGTACTGTTTGGTATCATAGTGTGTACCACACAGAATATAGATCTAAGGACGCTAAATAGTGAGTTGTCTCAGGAGATTAGAAAGAAAATTAAACAACTATGTTAAAGGTAAAGGTTATAAGACCATCTCTAAACAGTATGATGTCCCTGTTGGTACAGTTGCATATATTATTCAGAAGTTTAAGGTCTATGGAACTGTAGCAAACCTTCCTGAACGTGGCTGCAAGAGCAAAACTGATGAAAAAGTAAATAGATGGAAAATACAAATGGAAATCAAAGAGCACAAAATAATATCCAAAGGGATTAGAGGTGAACTCCTAGGTCAAGGTACATCAGTGTCAGATTGCCACATCTATCACAAGTGGACGTTTTGGAAGACAACCAAGGAGCAGTGGCGTAGCTACAGGGGTCGCAGAGGTCGCACATGCGACCGGGCCCCTGAGCTCGCCACACACTGTATCCTGGGCTGTATTTCCAGATCGGCACATGCAAAGACGGCAGGAGGAGGGGACGGCACTTTAGAGATCAAAATATTTATCTATTTTGCTCCTCTCCCTAAGCTTTTGCCGCCCGTTATCTGTCTGAAGGGCCGGCAGCAGCGGGGAAGAAGGGGGGAGGGTCTCCAAACTCCTGCCGTACAGGAGCACCAGGAAGTATGTGCGTCCCGGCAGAGCTGCGTCTTCAGTAGCTCCAGTGAGGAGCTGAGAACAACTCTGTCTCTATCTCCCTGCTCCAAGGAGGAAGACAACCCAGCTACATAATATTATCAGCACAGCTAATTGTGTGCTGATAAGATCAGAGCTGCTTCCCTACAGAGGTCCAATGCAGGGGAGTTCATGACCCCATGCAGCAGCATCAACTATGGCCCCCCCAGCCCTTCTTACAGCTGTGTGGAGGAAGAAGAGCACATATGTGTATATTCAGGCAGGTACAAGAGGAGTCAACAATATGTAACTTGTGTTCCCAGTGTGAGATTGTATAGCTGCATGTGTAAATATTCATGTGTGCTGGTTTGTGTGTACACATAAAAGTGTATAGGACATATTTGCAGCATGGTATGTAGTAATATATATATATATATACATACCACATATATTATAATATATATATAAAAATATATAATCATACATATATATATATATATATAAACAACACACATATAATATATAAACATACAATATATGATAACACACTAATATATATATATTATTAATAATATACACACACACACACATACTGCAAATATGTCCTATATACTTATGTGTACAGACAGTATTAATCTTCAATATTAATGTTCAGTTTTCTGTATTTCTTATGCTATTTCCAGTCTAGGGCAGCTGAATCTGCAAGGACGTTCCTAGACGTTCTTACAGATTTTGAAGCTGCAGCTGATTAGATCCCTCCCTTCCCAATTACTGTATACACAACACATAATAATCTGTATACTGCTTTAAAATAAAAAAGGCAAAATAAAAAGTAAAAAAAACACCAGTTCAAAATTTTAGCCCCCCTCCGATGACCTTAAAATTTATGTTGTCTACAAAAAAGTCTAACAGAAAACACAATTACAAAACTTATTTAATAATTTTTTTTTTACTTTTTTCTTGATATGCTAAAAAAAATAATGATGTTAACTTAATGAAAAACTAAGCCTTTTTTATTAGAGAAAAGTTAATAGAATAACCCATACATAAGAGACACGTACTGAAAAAAACTAAAATGTAACTGGCAGGAATGGGGTAACCAGCCTTGTCAGGAAGTGGTTAAAGGGGTCGTCTAATGGATTCCTCTCACCTCCGACCTGTTTTCTTGGTTTCATTTTGAATTCAGGGGCGTTTACTGGCTTCTAAGAGGCTGCAGTAGAAGCCAGGTCTGTAGCTATAGCAACCAGTACTGGCAGTCTATCAGGAGAGATCAAACAGGTCTGTAGCTATAGCAACCAGTGCTGGCAGCCTATAATGAGAGATCACACAGGTCTGTAGCTATAGTGACCTGAGAAGCTGATACAGCCCATACAAAAGGGGATATCTAGAAATAGGTAGGACACTGTTGGACATATATTACAAAGTGACTTGTTTTTGCAAGATCTTTAACATAAAAAGCAGTAGTGACCCCTGTAGTGAGAAAACCCCTTTAATTATTAATATTTTTGTTTTATTTGTACACACTGTAGTAGGGTAAGTTCAGACGACATATTCTCAGTCCATACCGTACCGTAACTGCGCTTTAATATGCCCAGGGGGAGGGGGGGGGGGAAGGAACATACACTTTGGCTATATAACTTGTTTTTCTTTGGCCCTATCTGAAATTCATTTTCTTCTATGACAATCCCTTTAAATGGAAATAATTTTCTGCAGCGCGCTTCACTGCTGATATCCGTCACATCAAGTCGGGAACCTGTTGTTGAAAAGTGTTGACCAACAGACGATGTCTGGTGGTAGGGGGGCCACGAGCTGAAGTTTTGCACCCAGGCCCATGAGTCTCTAGCTACGCCCCTGCCAAGGAGAAAACCACTATTAAACAAAATCATGAAAAAGCAAGACTGGAGTTTTTCATAAAGCTTCTGGGAGAATGTCCTTTGGAAAGAGGAGTCAAAACTGGAGCTTTTTGGCAAGCCACATCAGCTCTTTATTCACAGATGCAAAAATGCAGCAAAGAAAGAATATTGTACCTACTGTGAAACATGGAGGAAGCTCAGTAGTTTTTTTAAAAACGCTGCATTGTCTGCACCTGGCACAGGCGTTGAATCTGTGCAGGAAATAAAAAATTAAGACTATCCAAGCAATTCTTAAGCACATGTACGGCCCAATGTCAGAATGCTTGGTCTCAGTGTGCATATAAATACCTTATTATGTACATCTGAGTTAATAGAGAAGTTAATAGTCGGGCCTACCCAATTCAAAGCCCTCATCCCCAGAGTGGAAAGTAGCTATACGAACGGTCTCTAACTTTGGCAAACCTCGCATGTCCAGACATTATACATGGACACCTCATTGATTTCAACATGAGTTATGTGATGCTTAAAGGCGTTGTCTCACTACAAAGATTAGCTTTCAACATGTAGGGAACACTAAATGAAGACGTTTACCAAATATATTGCACCTGTTCATTTTTAATGGTTAAGGAGCTACAAGTGATTTTATCACCTTCTGTGCTCTCTCTGTTCCCCAAGTGACCGACCTGTGTTCTTCTCCCGCCCCTGCTGTTTGTTCTATATGATAGCAGGGAGTGACGTCATCACACAGGTCGCATAGCACATAACTCGACAGTGAGAGCTTGTTTGTTATCTGATCTTTCAGACAAAAGGCAGTAATTACTACTGTTTACTTTAACTCAGAAGCTTCCCTGGTCCTGACAGCCTGAGATTTATCTTATTAGCAGAAGTCTGAATACACGGAGCTCATATGCTAATTACAGACAGCTTGACCAGGAAGTGACAGAGCAAATCAGCATCAATTCATTCATGCATCCTATGAAACTTTGAGATGAGACAACCCCTTTAATTTACTATCGGGAAATCAAACACTTGAGACCAGGTTCCAAATTCCAATGCAGCTGATTGTCAAGGTTACCAGGAACAGGACAGTCTGAGATTACGTGTAACGAAAAAAAGCGAGAGGACATCTCCGTCAAACTTATAGCTTGTTTTAAACATCTTTATGCAGAGGGAATATACAAGTGATCAACAGATAATAAAACATCAATCAAGAAATGGGATGAAGCATTTATCATCTAATTAATGTAAGATATATGACGATATGAGTAAAATATATGAACTACCCTTCCTAGAATTAATTTTATTAATCGGGCATATATATTCAATTGCACAAGTGCAAAAATTAAAACTTTTACCAAGCATGCGCTGGTGGTTTTTCAGAGGTTTCCTAATTCAGTGTCCTCTAGAAAGCAATTAGGTCAGCTTGCATAGCAATTTTCAATGAAATATAAATACTTAAGCAGCCAATTTTTTATCATTATTAACTAATAAAATCCGCCGTAGCATTATTAGAGAGGCTAATAACCAATCGCAACAGATCTTTGCAGCTTTAGGAATGATTAATGGCTTCCTAGTGAGGAACTCAGATCATTTGGTTCAAGGTTTGACATATTCCATTCCTGAGTTGGCCACATTATACACGTGGCCTTCCAACACCGCTGTGTGTGTTTTCTGTTGTGGGGAGTGTTGTAAAGACCAGATGTGGATTTAGCTAATGGAGAATGTTATTGGCAGACTCTAGCTCAAAGATATGGACGAGGTAGTCTGGAGCAAAAACACAAAACAGAGGAAATACTGATGTTGATGTGTAGATTTTTGGCCTGGTGCACTAAATGTTAGGCATCTGGGGGAACAACTTAACAGGAACTTATGGAAAATGCTCCAAATCCCCAGTGTTAAGTAGATTCACGACACTGTAAGAACCATAGTCCATGTTTAAGAAGCAGGTCCTTTACACTTCGGTAGAAGATATTTCTCAACTGAATTGTTTTCCTGGATTCCATACTGTCAAGTTCTTCTATGCACCAGTTCTTGACTAAAGTGGGTTCCACAATGTCTAAAATCCAGCGTTCCTTAGTCTACGATGTCCAGATAATCCGTTAGTGGCACATCCAGTGGTTTCAAAAGGATCTTAACTTTGACCAATCTCTTACTTTCTTAAAGGGGTTTTCTCACCATGCAGTTTCACAGCCACAGCCAGGTTTAGAGTCACATGAGCTTTTCATGCTGTGGGCGGGACTATTGCAGCGATTGACACATCAACTTTGCTGTTTCTAGCTATTCCAATTAGAGGACATTCACATACAGTTTTAGGACGCTTTTTTTGGGATGGATTTCATGCCAAAATATGCCCCAAGATTAGCATCAAACAATATTCAAGTACATTCCTTGTAAACTGCTCTTTGTGATTTAACTTTCAGATTAATTGGACAACTCTATCGTATCGCTTGACGTATCCATAAACTATAATGGTGAAACGTGAATTCAGAAGAGCATCCTTTTGACTCGCTTTACGACCACATACTGTTTTTTTAGGTTCAGAAACGCCCTCATTGCATTGTGGGGCAACCTACTATAACACTGCATTAAAGGCATGCAGCTGCTTGTAATACCTTGCATTCTTGGCCCGCAGTATATAATATCCGTATTTATATGATAGGAAGCTGGTACCTCATTCACATTGGTTCCCTGGTGAACCCTTTGCTGAAAGGGAAAATGCACCGGAACATGTGACTAATTGAGAGGTCACTTAAGGGCAAATGACCATTGAACTGGAGCTGCCCTTTTCGGGGTGATTTCCCTGCTAGGAAGCGGTAGATAAGGGATAGTTCAGAATTAGAGATATTTTACCCTCCCCTTCATCATCTTTTCTTTGGTCAGCACAGCGGCAGAATTGAAGAAGGACTTAAAGGGGTTGTCTCACTACATGAATTCATCTTACCTCAGTCCTGTTTTCTCAGTGTCATTTCTGAATTCAGGGGTGTGTTTACTGGCTTTACTGTCTTGTACTGGCCTGCTGAGAAAACCAGGCCTGTAGCTATAGCAACCAGTGCTAGCAGCCTATCTGGAGAGATTGAACAGGTCTGTAGCGACCTAAAGAGCTGATGCAGCCCATACAAGAGGGGATATCTAGGAATAGTTAGGACACCGGTAATGGACACACATTGCAAAGTGACTTGTTTTTCCAAGATCTTTAACATAAAAAGCAATTCTTGTAGTGAGGCAACCCCTTTAACTGCATTAACATTGATGACATTTAGAGATGGGCGAATTTCTCAAAAATTCGGTTCGCTCACTTCGGCGAATTTCCCGACAAAAATAAATTCGGTCCGAATTACTTAGGGATAGTGTTGAGCGATTATTATCGACAAAGTTGAAATCGGCACAGTTTTTATGGTGATCGGATTTTTTAGATCATGCGATAATTTAGGTTAAAATCTGTACATCATCTATTAAGATCGCGCCTTTTTCGGCGCTTCCTGTAATTTTGGCGGCCAGCAAATCAGATTACAGAATAGAGCAGGGTGAGATGTGTGTGCGACGTCATGACTGGGATGTGTATGGTTGCGATTGGCTGGAAAAATCACATGACCTCGTTTTACATAGAACAGCGTTTCCTGTTCAGCCTCAGTGTCTCTCAGCGTCTCATAGGGATAGGACCTGCGCTCTGCCTGTGGCCAAACAGCTCAGCGAAATTAGTCTATTTCTGCACAGAGAAACCTCTACTATTAGCTGTGATCCTTACAATTTAGTTAGAGAGTGGAAGATTTTATATAGTTAGGTAGAGAATTTTAAAGGAGCATCTATTGCTGTAAAGTCACGGGGGGGGGGGGGAACACAGACAGCTCTATAAAGAATAATGTATAAAGTTCACCAAAAACTTAGTGTAGACATTGCAATAGCTTTATTATTAACAGTTTTTTATTGAAATATTTCCTGGATATTGGGCAGCCTGAACTAATAGGATACACATCTTTCTAGTAACTGCAGGTCTCTTTGTTAGATGCAAAACTCCACTTTTATTATCAGTATACATTTCAGATAGGTGTTCTTTTTCAATTTTGCCCATTCCACTTTTGTTGATATATCCACCTTGTACTTAAATTAGAATCCAGCAAGTCAGCACAGGTTGATAGGTGCCGAAAAATACCTTTTATTATCCGAATACATTACAGATACATGTTTTTTGACTTTGGTGCACTACAGCTTTGTTCATTGAGGCACCTTGCACTTAAATGTGAATACTGCATATTTTGTAGTCACCACAGGTGAATTGATAGGTGCCAAAAAATACCTTTTATTATCCGAATACATTACAGATACGTGTTTTTTGCACTTTTGCCCAGTCCAGATTTGTTGATAGAGCCACCTTGCAGTTAAATTTGAATCCAGCAATTGTGTAGTTACCACAGGTGAATTGATAGGTGCCAAAAAATACCTTTTATTATCCGAATACATTTCAGATATGTGTTTTTTCACTTTGGCGCAGGCCAGCTTTGTTGACTTGATAGATCTACTTTGCAGTTATATTTGAATCCAGCAATTTTGTTTTGATTTGAGGGATTTGAGAATAGCTGTGATTTGCCGTCTTTTAATAAGAGACTTTCCAAAACTCTTCCATACCTTCTCAAATTTGTATATTTCTGAACATGGAGCGAAATTCAGGTGGTAAGCGAGCAAAGAGGGGGATAGGACATGGAGGTAGAGGTACGAGAGAAGGTGCTCCTTCCAGCGCTGGCGACAACACGCATGCCAGCGGATCGTCAGTTGCAGGACCGTCAGGCCTGTCATCGCTGGGTCAGGACCCTGTGAATCTCAGTAACGAACAGCGTCGCCAATCTGTCCTTCAGTGGTTAATGCAACCTGCATCCAGCAGTCTTACCTCCTCGTCCTCCCAGTCACGGCCACAAATGTCGTCATCATCATCGTCAGCATGGATCATGCGGGTTTTGGGGTCATGCTGTGGTCCAGAACAGGCATAGTCAATGTCCAGTTCAACTAAAATGGTGGTTCAAAGACTACTTTCTTCCGGCACTTTTTAATCTGTGGGTCATGCAGGTTTTAAGGGGCATGCTGCGTTCCAGGACAAGGATATTCAATGTCCAGTTCAAGTAAAATGATGGTTCAAATAATACTGCCTTCTGGCACTTTTTAATTTGTGGGTGATGCAGGTTTAAGGGTCATGCAGTGGTACAAGACAGGGATAGTAAATGGTCTGTGACTTTTTTTCTGTGGCTTTTATAGCCTAAGTGTTGTGCCTAAGATGTAGCAGGTATCCATTTGACTGTTGTGGCTGTTAATTCCAGCTTCTCCAGCCCTGTTTGGGTGTAAGAATGAAGGAGTTGTTGCTCTCCCATAGACTTTAATGGTCATCGCTCATAATCGACTGCTCACTTTCGAAAAACCTTATCGATGGTGGCCGACTATCGACTATCGCCCGATGTCGATAGCCAATGTAATCGCTCAACACTACTTAGGGAAGAATCACGTTAAAAAGCAGCTATTTCCAGGCTGCACAGAGCCTGCAGGGTGCTGTAGAATGTTGTGCCATGCTTAAATATGCAGAGGGAGCTTGGTTTGGTCTTCATACAATGTTGTGTTTTAGTATGACACGCAGATGACTGCCGCCGCTCTTAGAATCGCTTCACTCTAAAATTCCCTGGGCACTTAAGAGGGCAAAACTGACCAAAAAACTGAAGGGGGAATGTAGCCTGATAAAGTCATGGCAGCGACAGCTGGAAAAAAACAAGCTGAGGGCTCAGGTGGCAACATCAGTGACAGTGTGTCCAGTTTGGCTGCCCAGGTGACGGCGGCAGCCACAGCAGCATGAGGTCAGAGTGTGGCACAATGACATTCTGGAGGTGGCAAAAACTGGAGTAGGCCACAGAGTGGCACAATGACAGAGAGTGGAGGTGACGGTGGCAGCAGCATGAGGTCAGACAGTGGCACAATGACATTCTGGAGGTGGCAAAAACAGGAGTAGGCCACAGAGTGGCACAATGACAGAGAGGAGGTGACGGCAGTAGCAACATGAGGTCAGAGAGTGGCACAATGACATTCTGGAGGTGGCAAAAACAGTAGTAGGCCACAGAGTGGCACAATGACATAGAGTGGAGGTGACGGGCAGCAGCATGAGGTCAGACAGTGGCACAATGACATTCTGGAGGTGACAAAAACAGGAGTAGGCCACAGAGTGGCACAATGACACAGTGTGGAGGTCACAGCAGCAGCAGCATGAGGTCAGGCAGTGGCACAATGACATTCTGGAGGTGGCAAAAACAGTAGTAGGCCACAGAGTGGCACAATGACAGAGTGGAGGTGACGGTGGCAGCAGCATGAGGTCAGACAGTGGCACAATGACATTCTGGAGGTGGCAAAAACAGGAGTAGGCCACAGAGTGGCACAATGACACAATGTGGAGGGCACGGCAGCAGCAGCATGAGGTCAGAGAGTGGCACAATGACATTCTGGAGGTGGCTAAAACAGGAGTAGGCCACAGAGTGGCACAATGACAGAGTGGAGGTGACGGCGGCAGGAGCAACAGCATGAGGTCAGAGAGTGGCACAATGACACAGTGTGGATGTCATGGCACCAGCAACAACAGCAGCAGCATGAGGTCATAAAGTGGCACAATGACAGAGTGCGGAGGTGGGGTGCAATACCAGTCCCTGGTAAAGAAGGTAGGTGGCAGATGGAGAAACTGTCAGCAGATGTGTGGCATCAGGCGGGTGGCGGCATCAGAGTAGTGGCTGAGGCAGGTATTTTGAACCCAGATTAATTTCTCACAGTTTGGGTGAGGCATCATGGCTGATGTAGTCTGACACCAAAGGCATTATTGTGTGGAAATCCTGGCCGATCCACGCCTGATTCATCTCGACAAAGGTCAATCGTTCCACATTTCCCGCGGATAAGCGGGTTCTCCTTGGGGCAACGAGGGCCCCCGCCACACTGAACACCCGCTCTGATGCCACACTACTGGCCAGGCAGGACAGCTTCTCCACTGCAAACTAGGCAAGTTGCAGCCACACACCCTGTTGCTGCGGCGGCAGGATGGACAACCACATCTGAGCCATGTTTCTCCCAGGCCACCGGATGGTGACGCTGCATGTGTTGACGCAGGGCCGTGGTGCCAACGTTAGCTGCCTGGCCACGCTTCACTTTCTGCCCACAGATTCTACATATACCCATATTCGGCTCCTCCGGTGTCTTAGCAAAGAACTGCCACACTGCCGAGTAGCTGATTTTACCACCAACGCTCCGCACTGAGTGACTACTGCCGCCGCTGCCTCGCTGAGCCCCTGTGCCGCTACTTTCTTGGACCTGCGAAGCGGGTTTTTTACCTCGTGGCCGCTTGGCTCCCGACCTCACACTGCTGCTATCCTGCTGACTCACGGCCACACAACCCACTTGCTGTCTGCGCCACTGCCTGACGCGCAAGCTGACGCCCTCTTCTCCTGACGATGATGAAGCCCTTGCCTCACCCGGCTCCCAAGTGCGGTCGGCTACATCATCATCTATTTGTGTTTCATCGTCACTGCTGTCCTCATCACCAGTCTTGGTATGCAGAGGCTGACCCCTCACAACAGGACCTCCCATGCCACTCTCAACATCTATACTTTGCCGCCTACTGCAAGAAGCAGGGGATAGTGGCCCCATTTCTTCGCTGCCAAGTAGCTGCTCACTGCCCTCCTCAAATTGTTCATCCTCGCTATATAGTGGCACTGAGCCAGACACATAGTAGATCTCTGGCTGAGGGAACTAGATGGGACAGAGGCGGGTTGAGGACAGGTGAGGGCCGCTGACCCGCTCCAGGGCCATGCCAACTAAGGGTTGTGTCTGACGTTCCCACCGACTCTTGGCTGGGGTTGTCAGATGTCATCTGGGAGGAGGTGGATGACCTAGTCAAACAATCAAGAACCATTGGGTTGCTGATCAACACACGGCCACTAGATGACAGCGGCAGTTGTGGCCTCACCGAGTGACCCCCTGCTGCGACGTCCCCTCGCTGTGCTGCGACCTGGGCCTTCTCCAGGAATGTTTTTGCCTCTGCCACTCGCAGGTGAAGAGCCTGCCACCTCTCTGTCTGACATACTGTTTGTTCTAAAATTTACAGACACTGTTTGATTAATATATATGTATATGATAAATACACACCCTGTATTTGACTCCAAATAAACCCACTAAGAGGCTTGGGTAACCCTTGGATATAAATTGCGCTCCACAAATGGGCAGGAAAAAATTGACTTGTATGTGCCGTTTAAAAACTCTGTGTATTTTACTGAATATAAAAGCACAAACAGGCTTAATTAACCTTCGGATATGAATTATGCCACAGAATTTCTTCTGTGGCGGTGAAAAACAAAGTTTCTTTTACTGAGTACAACTTCAGAAAAACACTTAGTTAACCCTTGGATGTAAATTGCGCAAAACAGTTGAGCAACCAAAAACTATGAGCTTTGTAGCGTGTTACAATTGCGTGTTTTCTACGCTACACAACAAGAGGAAAACTTGTAATTAACCTTCGCTTGTGAATTATGCTACAGGAAAAATGTATTTTTTGCCGGTGAAATAAACGTTTTCTTTTAGTCACCACAGCAGCAGAACAACGCTTAATTAACCCCTGGATGTAAATTGTGCAAAAGAATTGAGCAGCCAAAAAATTAAGTGGTATTTGTATTGTAAAAACGCTGTTTCTTTTAAATGAATACAACAGGAACTAGGCTTAGATCCCCCTTGGTATATTCAATGCGCTGTGAGCAGATAGCATTAAAATATATATGCAGCTGCACTGGACACACACTGGACTTCAGATTCCAATACCCCACAAAATCAGAAATAGAACATTTAGAGAAGCAGTCTCTGAGACAAGCTGAGACACCCCCCAAAAATCGCTGTATAAAAATGAGTTCTTTAGTATCAGCTATCATAAGCAGCCGCGGCAGCACCTTCCCTGATCAGTACAGTGAGAGGAGTGTGAGCTCCCAGCGTCGTGCCCGGACTTATATAGTGCGGTGACGTCTCACAGAATCCCGCCGGTCTCTGATTGGCTTCATCTCTGCACATGTCATGCAGGCTATGCCCTTCTTCCTCCCAGAGTTCTTTACCCCATGTAACGCCATGTGCTCGCAGCCAATTTTATCAATTTAAAAAGCACACTTCGTTCACCCGAAGTACCCCAAACTTCGACTTCGTTCAGAACCGACGTTTTCCTGAAATTCTAAACAAATTCCACTTCGTTAGAATCAATTCGCCCATCTCTAATGACATTGAGAATCTACACAGTGAATACTGATGTGCTGCACAACCATGAGTTCATTTCCGGTATGCATTGTCTCTATCGGTATGTTAAGATACATTGATATTGTTGGTACCTTTTCCCCTCAGTACTCATACTTGTACTAGTTGAGTGATAAATCTTTTATACATTTCTTTGGGACCATTTTATATTGTACTGAATTAAAAGTTTTAGACTAGAATTAAATTTGTGCAGTGATTGTTCAGAAAATCGTATTCTACTAGGTTTTTGAGTCCTGCAAAAAACCCCTGTATGTGTTAGCATATTTTTTGTTTTTTGTCAATGATCAATGTATGCAAAAGTAATTGTCTACATTTGCATGCGTTTAATGCATACATTATTCTATTCAAATCACAAAACTTTATTTACTATGTGGGGGGTCAGCTCTGTCACAGGGACCACAGACACAGGTAATGTCAAATTAAACGGGTTTTTATTGACAGAAAGTCCAAACAGAACAGAATACAGCTTTATCTTTGGAAGGGTACAAAAACAGGACATAAAACGTAACCGTGCTTCAGGCAGTAAACGGATAACAGAAAACGGGTTAAGCTCACCATCCAGACTGAGCAGCACCTATGAAGAGCAAGACCAGCTGCTCTGACAGAGACTTCACATAGGAGCCCTTTCCTGCACAAACTCCAGGCTTGGAGTGGCGTACCACACCCAGCACTCCTGACCTCCTGGCTTTATAGGCCAAGGAAATCCTGGGGTGGATATGTGGGAGCAGTCATCCCACCCAGCTCTAAGACTGCTCCAGTAAAAGCCAGGCCTGGACTACCACTGCTCTAAGCAGTGATGCAAAACATAAACAAGGTGTCTGTGTCATGCTTCGTAGAGGAGAGGATGGTGGATCCACTGGTCACTGCGCAGAGTTGGCAAAGTCTACGCCGAGGAACTGAGTCTAATGGGCCCCTTGTCTTCACTGGCACCCGCCGCAAAGCGGGAAAGACTTTGCTGCAGGGTAACCCCCAGGTCACTACCCTCGACTTAGGCCCCGGTGGTGACAGCCGAAGAGGACAACACATAAACAAGGTGTCTGCAACCTAAGGTTGCAGACCTATTTACGTCCCTTACTCCACCGCCGCCCTAAGGTTCAATGGCACATATCGGCCCACGCTGATAAGAACTAGAACAAACATTACTTTTTTTTTTTTTTTTAATTAAAACTAGGATATAAACGTATCTCTATATTGTAGACAGATACATTTAAAAAGCATAGAAGTACTCCCAAAAATGTATACGTTTTGATACTTTTTTTTAGCCATATGTTAAGAACAAAGACGTATACCTATTCTGTATGTTAAAAACGTTGGGTGAACCCTCCCTAATAAAAGAAAAGAGCGGTGCCTGGACAATATAAAGAAGCTCAATTCAAAGTGACATAAACTTTGGATTAAATGACTTCTTTATTGAAGAAAACATTCTGTTCTATAATTCTCAGCTGTGAAGGCAGAACAAGCACATTGTAAGCAGCTTTGGAATTGTAATAATGGCTTTAAGATGAACGTCAGTGTGTGCTGGCTTTGATAGCACTAAAATGTGCTTAAGTTCTTCAGTCTATGACAATGCAATCTCAAAGTTGCTGAATTCAAATAAAACTCAATATTTTTTTTCTAAATAGACCACAGCCTGCCTGCTAATTTCAGCTGTGTCAGCTCTACTGCCACTATTCTTATTGATGGCCCGATACAGCTGAGATAATATTGTTTGCTTGAAATTTTTTAACTTTTAGGTAATTTGGCTGCTGTTACAACTTCCATTAGAATTAAAGAGGTTTTCTCGCCCTTCTATTTGACAGAGCCTACTCTTCACAGCCAGCTTCTGGCTCCCACTAACATTTCGGCTCTACTATTCTTAGCAGAGTCTGTTAGAGGGATAATGGGGATGGAGGGGTCTTTACAGAAGGACAGAACGCTAAAGCGCTCTAAAGGATTAATGTTTGTCAGTAAGAAAGATAAACAAGCTCTGCAAGGCAGCAAAATCAGATCAGCAATGTATTTGGTAACAGTTTTTATTTACCTTTGACTACAAGTTTAAAGCTAAATCAATATGTCAAGAATACTCCTTTAACCCTCTACCGACATATGCGATTAAGGTCCAATGTAGTGGGCTTACTCTATAGGTCTGATACATAGGAGGCTGGTGTCAGTTGCTAATTGTTCCATTCTCCATTGTTTAACCATTTAGACGATGCGGTAATTGTGGCATCTAAATGAATGAGAAACAGTGTTGTGGAACATTCCTTACTCTGAGCGGCCAGGGGATATATGAAGATGGCAGCTGGAAGCCTAATATAGGCTTCCAAAGCCGCCAGCTTTAGGTTTCTATACTTCCTGCCCCAATTAGAAAGTAATAGAACTGCCATCTTTGTACACATTTCTGTATTGTTTATACAATGTAGTCAAGTACCCTAGGGGACTCAATGTTATAGTGTAAAATTTAAAAATTAACATTTAAAAAAGGCCCAAAAAAAAATTTTGAATGAAAAATTTTAAAAACCAAAGGGGTTTGAAAAAAATTTCCTGTTAAACATTTTTCTAATTTTTATAAATAATATATTTTTTTTTCTTTGCATTATTTGGGGTCTCCCCAGCTTTTGGGCTGTTTTTTTTTTAAATTTTTTGGATTTCTCCAAACTTCAAAAAATTAAAAATTTTTGCTTTTTAATTTGGAGACATGGTTTGTCATATTTTTTTTTAAAAAAAATAATAAGATTTTCTTAAAAAAACCTTAAGGAAAAATTTTTCAAGAAAATAAAAATTTGCGGGCCCCTTTTTTTTTCCCAGAAGGGGTATGTAAAATTTTTCCCCGCATTTAAAAATTAGGTAACCCCCCCTTCCAACTTCCCGTTTAACTTTTAAATTTCTAATGCAAAATAAACATGGGGGGCAACCTCCCTGTTTTTTTTGGCAAATGTAAAAGGGAAAGAAATTTGCTTCAAATGAGCCCATGGGGAAAAAGGGGTTTTTGGGGCCTTTGGAACTTATGGTTTTTTGGGGCCAGGGGGTGGTTTTCATATTTCGAAAATGCCTGCCCTCCAGGGGAAACAAACCAATTCTAGGGTTTAAGAAATTTTTTAAAAAAAAAAAAAACTTCCAAAAATTTGACGGCAGTCCTGTGGGGGGAAAAGCCTTTTTATGAAGGGGAAAGGGAAAGAATTTGGGGCAAGATTTTTTTCAAGCGATAAAAAAAAAGTGATCAAAAGAGTTCCACCAAAGGAAAGGCACTCTGAAGACAGCGGCGAACTTTTGGGCAATGGGCTGCACAGAAAACCCCACCCCTCCCACTCCTTTCAAGCTAAGAACAAAATAGGAATTTAAGCCTGAAATTACATGAAGATAAAAACGTTCGGGTCTGGATCCTCATTCTGTTGCGACATTTTTAAAGGGGGAAAAATTGGGTCAACCCCAAAAAAGAAAAAGATGGGGTCCTTCCCCTTGCAAGGGGAAAGGGCTGGGGTGGTGGGTGCAAGGTTGGGGGGGAAAAATATTTTCTTGGCACTCTTTGGGGCCCTTTTTGGTAAATTTTGACGTTGCAAACACCTTTTTTTAAAATTAGCCCACTAAAAAATTGGGCGTTGGGAAAGGCATGGGAATTTAAAAACCCTTCTACATGGGTTAAAAACCTAAAAGTGGCCCCCTGAGTGTTTTTATATTTTATACACACATATAAGCATATACATACATACATGTATATAAAAAAGAAAGATAAAAAGTGTAAAAGAAAAAGTAAAAATCATGTATCGTATCAATGCAATTTGGGAAAGTGGGGGAAAACCTCTGGATAAAAAGTAAGGGGCCCCAAATATCCAGAAGCAAAACAATTAAGATGTGAATGACCTTTTAGAGATTAAGAAGAGGGAAGGGAAAAAGAGGGAGGTCATTTTGGGGTCCTGTGTAACCTTTGGACACAACTGAGAAGGGAAAGGGAAAAGGGAGTAGACTTTGGGCCTCACCCCCTGCAACGCAAAATGGAAGGCCATTTACTCGGGCAGAACAGAAAAATGCAATGGAAAAAGGAAAACCCCTAAAAGTCAAAGTCCTGGTTAGTTTTCCCATTCTGAGCTACATCTGCAAAAAGTATCAGGGGGACCCCTACTTTTTAAAAAAAGGGTAACTTGTACAGTTGTTGCAGAGAAAAAGAGTGGGTCCGTGGTCGGGAAATTCTATGAATGTTACAAGGGACATTTGGTAAAGGTCCAAAAGGGGCATTCATCAAAAAGCCGGTTAAAAAGGAGATTACAATTTGTGAATGGTTCAGTGCATACTGAGCTTGAAGCCCCTTCTTCTGGCCAGGGGGGTTCCAAGTCTAGACTGCATTAAGGTTGTGTCATAATGGTTAGGACCCATTCAGACTTTTGGGTTTCCCGCGTTCTTAGCTTAGCCAAACTAATTTTATAAAGGCCAGAAGCCACCCATTTTAGGTCCCAATAAAGTAACTTGGACCCATCAAAAAGCCTTGAAAATAACTAAATTTGAATCAAGCTATTTTACCCAAACCCTAAGGGAGAGTTGTTTTGGGGGTCCCAAACCACCTTTATGGTACTTTCCCCTCTGAGAAACCTGCCCCCCTCTAAGGCTATGTCCTCGGGAATTCTGCCCAAAAGGGGTATCCCAATTTAAATAAAACATGAAACTATTTAAAGTAATCAAAAAAAAACAATTTTAAAATAAATGAAAATTTGAATTCTTAGTGTACATCTTTGATCAAAATTGAAAAAAACCCCAACCACCAATCAACAAGGCGACTTCAACCAGGTGAGAACCTAATTTTTTGTTATTCCTTGGTGCCGTTTCAGACCTCCACATTTCGGGGGGAAAGAGATTGCAGCATTGATTTAAAACCCTGTGGGTGAGGGGATTGACAGGGGGGGCTTGTTACAGTTTTGATCAAAGATGTACATAAAACCTCAAATTTTCATGTTTAAAAGTAGCAGAAGTTTTTTCCAATTTTTCCTATGTGTCTTTGTTTGTTTTTTAGTGTAGAGTGTCTCTATTTTGGGATTGTGCTCCTATTAAAAGTATCAGTCCAGCTGAAAATTTTTATATTTTAAATTAAATTTGCTCACCAATTCTGGCTAAAAACGGTTTTGTTTGTTTTTTGCCGAGGATACGCCCTGTTTTTCAGTTTCAGTTTTTGGGTCAGGCATGCTCAGTTCCACTTATAAGATAGCTATCTTCTAAGCAGCAGAAGTTGGAGGGGGTGAAACTAAAAACTAATGTGAGCGGCCAGCAGGGGGGGGAAAAACAATATGGATGCGAAAAGGGGGTGAAGACTCTTTTGGGGCCCGGCCCCAAACGGGGTGGAGGATAACTGTCTAAAATATGTGCTGATGGGAACTGTAGTCTGTCCCACTGGCTGTTAAAGCATTGCCAACTCTTGTTGCACTGAGGAGAAGAAAAATTCTGACAAAATATGTCAATTATACATATTAGGATATAAATTTAAATGTTACACTGTTGCTTTTATGTAATTCCCCTGCGGCCCTTTTTTATAGTTTTCTGTTGAATGCAAGAATAACCTTTAATTCCTTGCAAAGTAGCAACTGCATACAAATGGTTCAATGCGGAGGGGGAGAGATGGCTGCCCTGAACAGGGACTCTCCAAAGACGGGCAGTTCATTTTCTCCCCCCTTTCTACCTTCCTGATCAATGTATACAAAATTCTCAATAAGTGCAGTTTACAGTAGCGCCCCCAATTAATAAGGTCATCACTGGGCCGGGCATGTTTAGGAGGGGCAAATGACCAAGGATTTATGTTGACCCCTTTTTTTTTGCTTTACTATCATTTACATGGACGGTGCATCTTTTTTTTGGGGTTTTGAAAGAAAGCATCTGTTTTGTTATCATTTGGGGAATGTGGCTAAACAAGGCCAAACTGGTAAATGGATGCCAGAGGATCTGTCCCTAACTACCTTGGCGCTAAACTGCCCACAAGGGGGGAGGATCGGGCATATTTTCCTGGCTAAAAACATTTCCCTGGATTAAGGCCACAACTCAGTTTTAAAAATTTCGGGGCTCCATGGAGGGCTAATTAAAGCACCTGGTCCCCGGAAACCCAGCGGCCAAGCTAGGGCACAGAACAGCAAGCACATATAGAGGCCATTTGGAGGGTGTTGAACGGTATTTTTTGGGATGGTTTTTGAGACAAGACCTTTTGGCATTTTTTTTCCCACGGCTTGGCCCTTTTTTAAGCCCAAATAAAACAAAACAGAGGGGCTTGTTTGATCTGCAAAAAAAAATCTTGTGAATAAAGAAATGCAAAAAAAAACCCGCTACAAATATGGTCCTTGGCCTCTAGCCACTCATAAACATGCAGAGGGGTCCTTTTCTAACAATGGTCTTGGCTACGACCCACCCCAAATACTCACAGAGGCCAGGATATTCTCTCCCTCCACTCTGTTTGTTGCTCCAACCAACTCTGGCACGAACCTGATGCCAAACCTTAAAGGGAACCTGTCACATAGTTAAAGCCCCCTTTGCGAGGCAGCACAAGCTATGAAGACCTGCTGTTTCCGCGCTGTTCCCTTATTTGTAAAATTGGGAAGCGCAGCCTGTTCTGCCATAAAAAAACCGCTTAATTCATGACCTGTCATCCAAGACTGTCTGACCCCTCCCGGCCCGCACCGCCTAAACCGGGATGATTTCAATATCTATAAGGGAAAACCTATGAATAGACAACAGGTGGATGAAGCTGCACAAAAATAGCCAAGCACAAAAAAGTGTTATAGCTTTCAAATCGCTTTTACTGCCATGAACAAGAGAAAAAAGTCCGGTTGGAAAGGGGTTTTTAAAAAGAAAAAGATTCTGAATTTTTGCCAAATAAATCAATTTGCTTTGTAACTCATATTTATGGGAAAAACCGGATTTAAAAATTTATGAGATCCCTGCGATGGTAGGACACTATCCTCCTTGAAAAAAGCATTGCTAATGGGGCTTTTAAATCTGTCCTTTTCCCGGGACAATTCATTTCCATGCATTTTTTATTCTTTTACTCTCTATTTATCACCAGAAAATTTGTTTAGGCAAAAAAAGTGGCCCAAAGGGGAGGCAGCGTTCTGGAGTCTATGCAGTAATTTAAAATTTTTTGAGCTGTTAAACATTTTAAAATGTAGGGTCTATTACATAGATGTATTTTCAGCATGTCTGGAAAGAGTAAATTAACTAGCCCAATAAAACGTGATGCCTTGCAAGCAGTATAACTTTTCATGAATATTACGGCGTGCGTTCGGGGGCCTCCCCCTTTTCTCCAGGCGTTTGCTTAATCAAAATTCCGGGAAAGTTTAAAAATGGTTTTATTACTGCTTGGCGACATTGCAGAAAAATAAATTTTTAAATTTTAAAAGGGAAAGTTGTTTTTCTAATGAAATGAAACTTAATTTACTTCATTTGCCGCCAAAATACAGATATCAAGTCAATTTTGCAAAGTACTTCATTTTGGTAACCTCCTGCAAACTAAAAAGATCTGTTTTCGTGAAGCCAGATGCAGCCCCCTAATTCCCCTTGCACACATTGTGAAAATTATACAAAAATTAAAAAATGTCCAGTCTTCCCCAAATAAATCAGATATGTAACCTGCATATTTTAATGCTGTTTTTTAGAATGGAGGACGCACAAACCCATGTCTCTATAAATTATCCATCTCGTTAAAAAACCCTGGCTTTCCATTTTCAAACCAAAAGGTTCTTTCTCGCTTTTAAAATCAACACCTTCTTTTCTGCTTGCTGCAAATAGTCATGGATGTGAATTTGCTACGGAAATTTCTACCTTTCCCCACTTTTATGACTCGTAAACCCTTTTATTTTAACAACCTTGTCTTTTTTAAACCCCTTAACCAGCAAGAACAGCATCAAATTTAGGTCCTTAACATATTCAAGATGGAAAGATAAAAAGAATCAAACTCCCCGTTTAAAAATATCCTAAAGTTTTGCATGCAAAACCCAAAAAAGAGACTTGAAACATAAAAAAAAAGGAATTTAAACCAACCTTTAAAAAAGGTTGCTCATAAGTCCCACACACCTCTGGTATATTTCTTTTTTTAGAAACTTTACCCCCCTCCTTTCCCCTAAACCTTTGCCTACCTTTAGCCCTGCAAGAATAAGCACAATTTACTTTATTTTAGTCATCAAATAAAACCAAAATTTTTAATTTAGCAAAGTACTTATTTAGGTAACCCCTTGCATACTAACAAGCATCTGGTGACATGGTGTGAAAATGTTATAAAATTAAATGTCGTCTTCCCCCAAAATAAATTTAAATATGTAAAACCCGCAATTTAATGTTTATAAATGGCGGACAGCACAAAAAACCAATGTCTGTATAAATTTTCCATCTCGATATCAGAAACCCGGATTTTCCATTTTCAAACCAACGGTTTTTTTTCCCGCTTCAAAATCAAATCCTTCTTTTGCCTGCAATCAGTCTATGGAGTGAACTGCTACAGGATTTCTACCGCCCAAAATTTTTGACTGTCATAAGAAGCCTTGTTCTAAATAAAAAAAAATAATCTGAACAGAACGCATCATAGGGCCCCCTTTTCATAATAAAATGGAAGAAAAAGAATCTATTCAGTCTTAACAGTATTCCAAAGTGCATTTTAACCGACCAAGAGATTGAAAAAAACTAGGGGAAATTTAAAGCCAATCCATAAAGAGGTTGCTCGTAAGTCTCCACACACCTTTTTTATCTTTCCATTATTAGAAGCTTTACCCCCTCCTTTTCCCTAAAGCTTAAAGATGCCTACCCTTGGGAACCCTGCAAGAATAAGCACAATTTTTCCACAAAAAACACCAATTTAGCAAAGTACTTTATTTAGTTAGCCTCTTGCATATACAAAAGTGCCCCGTTCATAAATTTAAATATGTAACTTGCTATTTAAAACTTTTTATAGAAAGAAGGGCAGCCAAAACCCAAAGTCCGTATAATTTTCCATCTCGATATCCCAAACCTGGACTTTTCCTTTTTTAAACCCAAAAGGGTTTTTTCTCGCTTCAAAAACAACATCCTTCTCTTCTGCTGCTGCAAAACAGTCTAATGTGAACTTTACAGGATGTTTACCTTGCCCACTTTATTGGATTTGTACTGTAATAAGTAGCCTTGCCTTAAAAAAAATACAACATGAAAGAAAATCAGACTTTGGGTTTCCTCATGTAAGATGGGAAAAACTAGAATCCTTTTTCGTCTCGCCTTTTCTGAAATTCAAGTAGGCTCAGAGAAGAGAGTAGGACCTTGGTTCAACCTATTAGAAGCACATCCCCATGCAACCCAAAAAGCCCTTTAAACATAACTAGGGAATTTTTAAAGCCAAGTTTTACTGAAACCATAAGGGAGTTGTTGTCATCTCCACACACCCTTTTTTGGGATCTCCCTTTTGAGAAACCTTACCCTCTACCCTTTCTTCCCCTAAGGCCCTGTCTACACCACTGTTTCGGTCGGATTATTGGCGGAGTATTTTTGAATTCACTGAAAATCAGCAGTAACCCGTGTCCCATAGACAGCAATAGAAAAAACATGCTGATATTCTACGTGGCTTTTAAATCGCCGGCCCCAGTTGTGAGATAAAAATGTTCTATTTTTTTGGATTCCCTACAGTCAGTGTAGGGCGTGAAAAACCGAACTGTGTGGGAAAACATGAAGTATGTCTACTCGGGGAACCCCGCAAAATAAGCATATTTACTTTATTTAGCCGTCAAAAATACACCGATATCCGTCAAATTTTGCAAAGTACTTCATTAGGTAACCTTGCATATAAAAAGCATCTTTTTTCATGAACCAGATGCAACCTGTAAAAACCACATGGGGTGAAAAAAGTTACAAAATTAAAAGCGACCAAACTTTCAAAAAAAATAAAAAATGTAACCCGCATATTTAATGTTATTTATCGAATGTAGGACAACAAAACTCATCCTTGGTATATCATCCCTCTCAATATCAAAAAATCTAGACAAATTTTCAGACCAAAAAGGTTCTTTCTCGTTCAAAATCAACATCCTTTTCTTTGCTGCTGTAATCAGTCTATTGCTGTGAACTGCTACAGGGGTTTTTACCTTGCCCACTTTATGCTATAAACTGTCACATTCAAAGGATTTTTGGGAAAGGAGGGGGAAGCCAAGCACCCCTTTTTGGAGTAATAAATCCTCAATTTTCTTCCGATCAGTATCACTCATTGCATACAGTGTTTCAGGGGTTTTTCCCCTTATCAGGCAGAGAGGTGGGGGGGAGGAATGAGTACTCAGAAAGGGAAATATCTCTCCTTGGGGAGAGACCCCAGGCTTGGATGGCCTCAGAGGGAAAGGGAAAACCCCCCAAATGTGCCGCGGGGCTGCTTTTTGGGGGAAAGGTGAAAAAAAAGTCAGAAAGCAAGGCAGGTTGGGGGATCATATTCAGTAGTAAGTCTGAACAGTGCTGTAAGATGGTTTCCAAAAGGGTCAGCTCCCCTGGTGGGCTCCCCAAGAATCGACTCCCTGGTGGGCCCCAAGGGTCGCTCCCCTGGTGGACCCCAAGAAACCTCCACGGTGGGCCCAAGGAATCACTCCCCCTGGTGGGCCCCAAGAAACCCCCGGTGGCCCCCCAGGTAAAATTTTAAACTCATGGGGGGCCCCCAAAAATCGACTCCATGTGGGCCCCCAAAAATCACTTTACTGGTGGGCCCCCAAGATCGACTCCACTGGTTGGGGGCCCCCAAGAATTTAATACCTGGTGGGCCCCAAAATAATCCCCAACTCCACTGGTGGACCCCCAAGTACCAACTCCATTGGTGGACCCCGAGAATCAACTCTACTGGTGGCCCCCAAGTATCAGCTCCACTGTTGGGCCCAGGCATCCCAGTCTGACACTGGCACCATATAGGTGTATGGAGTTTTGAAAACCCTTTTTGCCCTCCACTAAGCACCCGCATATCACAAAAGGAAACCTTTCCCATAATGCCCTTTTGTATGCAGATGCTTAGTGGAGGGCAAAAAGGCAATTTTTAAAAACTCCACAACCCATATGGTGCTCTCCCCAAGGAGAGATTTTCTCCTTTTTGTATCTATCATAAGAAGTCTTGTCCTTCATAACATAACAACATGGACAGGTCACTGCCTCCCCCCCCCCCAAAAAAAAATACAACAAATATTATAACATAGGTGGACTAGTCACTGCCCCCTACAAGATCAGGACCCACTACTTCTACTGCTGCAAACATGCCAGTGATTGTTGGCTTCAAATTTCATCTTTGATCATTTTATTTAAGCGGGGGCTTTTGCGGGGGAAACCCTTTCCTTTAATAATATTACAACGTGAGTGGACAGGTTATTGCCTCCCAATAGATCAGCAAACGCATTTCTTTTGCTGTCATCAATTCAATAATCTTATTAGCTACAGGATATTCTATCACTGTCCACCATAGGACTCTGTCCTTGTTAGCCATGTCTTCATAATTACAAGAGTCCATTAGTCACTGCCTCCAACAGGATTAGCACACCCCTTTGCTGCTGTAATCAGTCAAGAATACTGACTGAATGCAGAATGTTCTTTTACATGCATTTCATACAAGTCTGCCGCTGTCATACAAAGCCCTGTCTTCATAATACCTCAAGTTACAATGGCTTCAAATTCAATTTTTTCCAACAAAGTACAGACACTGTGATCTGCGGCTCAGTAATTGATGGAAGATCCACCATTCATGGACATTTTTACTTGTAAAAAACCCCCGTCAAAAGCAGTGCATGCATGTTGGCGGTCTAGTAGCGCCTCTCTCGTACATCGGTACTATATGTCCTGTACTCTCTTACTGTATTGTGAGGTCATCAGGATTGGTGGTCTATAGTGACCTCTTTAGTACAGTGCGGATACATGTCCTGTATCTTTAATGTATTAGTGAGGGGCATGCAGTGATTTGGGGTCTGTAGCTCCTCTTACAGTAAATGGGTTAATGTCCTGTACTGGGCCCTTTCATGATTAGGAGGTGAGCAGTGATTTGTGGTTATAGACCTCTTCAGAAAGTCGGACAATGTCCTGCTGCTTTACAAAAGTATTAGTGAGGTGCAATTTCAGTGATTTTGGTCTATAGCAAACCTTTAAAAACAGGGGTACTACAGTCCTTACTGCTTTAAGTATTAGTGGGTGCATCAGTATTTGTGGTTAGTGCCCCTCTACATAAGTGCGTACTACATGTCCGTACTGCTTTAATTATTTAGCAAATAAAGAGGTGATAGGCCCCAAACGTGGGTAAAAAATTACATTTGGGGTAAAAACCACTTTATAGTGATCAGATTTTTTTTAGGTTAGAAACAAGCGTTTCATAAATTTTCCAAAGATTTGGTTTTTTCAAAATCAATGGCGACCGGAAACAATTTTTAGGGTTTTTATGAGAGGGTTCCCG
>JAODAL010042512.1:0-34739 GCA_025379985.1 Phyllomedusa bahiana | reverse complement strand
TTTTTTAAATTTTGTGGGTTGATGCAGGTTTAAGGGTCATGCTGTGGTACTAGACAAGGATAGTGAATGGTCTGTGACTTTTTTTCTGTGACTTTTATAACCTAAGTGTGTTGCCTAAGATGTAGCATGTATCCATTTGACTGTTGTGGATGTTAATTCCAGCTTCTCCAGCCCTGTTGGTTGTCAGAATGAAGGTGTTGTTCCTCTCCCATAGACTTTAATGGTCATCGGCGATAATCTATTATCGACTATCGAAAATCGTCTTGATAATTGCCGATATCAACTATCGACCCAATGACGATAGTCAACATAATTGCTCATCACTAGTGTTTACTGTACAGGATAAATTATGTTATATTTTAACAGATTGGACTTTTACTGAAGCAGTGATACCAATAATGTGTATGTTTTTAAGCCCTTCCCGCCATTGGACATAGAACTATGTCCTAGCGGGAAGTACGTTCCCGCAAATGGCCTTTCGGGAACGTCCTTCAGATTATGCAGGCTCACAAGCGAGCCCTGTACGATTGCGACATGGGTCCAGCAGTAACATGCCGCATCACCCGCATGTGATTAACCCTTAGCTGTCACGATCTATCATGATCGCACAGCTAAGGTACAGAGTGAACTCCTCCTGTCTGTAATCGGTGCAACAGCATCACCAGTGCCGCTGCTGTGTCGGTACCTGACAGCCCGGAAGTGTTGTAATAAACACTTCTGGACTGTCTGTGACGTCACCATGCCTGCAATACATTGTGGACATTGCCGGTATGGTGACTGACAGTTGCCTTAGAGACCAATATACAGCAACAATGCTGTGCACTGATCTCTACTGTATCAGTGATCTCAGGATCATGATACAAATCTCCTATGGGGAAAAGTTAAAAAAAGGTGAAAAAGTAAGAAAAAAAGTAAGAACACAGTAAACACAAACAATAAAATAAAAACACGTACACCGCCATTTTCCTCTTTACAAACGCCAATCATCCCAAAAAAGATAAAAAATAAATAATCATATTTGGTATCTCCACGTGCGTTATGACCTGCCCTATAAATCTGCTTATCTGTTTTTGTTCATCCCGCAGCATATATAATGGAATTAAAAACGATTAAAAACTCGTCAAATTGGTGCCAATTAAAATGTCAGTTCAACCTGCAAAAAAAAAAAAAAAAAACCTTTAGGCCATGTTCACACGGCTTATTTGGGCGCAGATTGGAGCCGTACTGCGTGCCATATTTGCGCTGCAGTACAGGCTCTAATCCGTCTCAGTCATTATGGTAATCCACCGTTTCTTCATAGAGAACTATGGATCCGTCCTTCGTCCCCGCTCGACGAATCCGCCGCGGGGGGAGAAAGGTGACAAGTGAATTATATAACGGCGCGTAGCGGCGTAGATAATGACATCTATGGCTCTAGACTAAGGCGATGCAGAAAACTTTGTTTTCCTTTTTTGAATAAACGTGTTTTTATTATGCAACAGCAGTAAAACATAAAAAAATACAAATTGGGTATCGCCGTAATTGTATCGACCTGCTAAGTAAAGATAGCATGTCATCTATACTGCACAGTGACCGCTGTTAAAAATAAAATTGATGTGTTTTGTTAGGATTGTTGTGTTTTGTTCAAAACACCTCAATAAAACTTAGTAAAAAGTGATCAAAGCATCGTATGCAACCCATAATGGTACCAATAAAAAAACTTAACTCATCTTGTAAACAACAAGCCCATAGCCAGCTCTGTATACAGAAAAATAAAAAAGTTATGGCTGTCAGACTATGACGACATAAAGCATTTTTTTTTATAAATGCATTGCTATTGTGTAAAAGTAATAAAACAAACTATATAAAATATATATCATTGTAATTGTATTGATCCCCCTAGTAAAGCTGCCCTGTCATTTATCCCACACAGTGAACGCTGTAAAATTAAAACCCAAAAACAATGGTGGAACTGTGTTTTTTTCCCCCTGTCTTCATAGCCTAATGCTAAAAAAAACTATGGAACACAGATGCACCCAAAATGCACAATACACCCCTAGATGATATCCATGAGGGTTATTGATTCTAAAATGGGCCGACTTCTTAGAAAGTTTCTGTCACCTGTTCTGGTACTCTTTTGAGGCATGGAAATCCGACATGGCACCCACCAAAATCTGAGTTCTAAATGCCAAATAGCGATCTCTCCCTTGTACGCCATGCCATGTGCCTAAACAGCAGTTTACACCCATATTTAAGGTACTACCAAACTCTGAAGAAATTCTGTAACAAAATTTTTGGGTCTTTTTTGGCCCGATTCCTTGTAAAAACATTTTAGTTAAAATTGTTTGGAAAAAAAATATTTTTTTCATTTCACGCCGCCCTAATGCAAAAAATAATAAATTTTGAAGCACCTATGGGGTCGATGTACAACACTACAACCCCTTGGATATATTCCTTAAGGTGGGTGTAGTTTCAAATATGGGGTATTTGAAGGTTGTTTTTTTAATATTTAGCCCCACAGGGTGCCCCGCAAACCTGAAATAGCAACCTGATAAAATCATAATGAAATGAGACCCAAAGTCTGGTAGTGCTCCTATTACTCTGAGGCTTATTGAGCCAAATAGCGCACTAGGGCCCGCAATAGGGATATCTCTAAAAATGGCATGAGATCCTGGGGAATCAATTAATACGCTGCATGTCCTTGGTCATATCTATCGTGTTTTCTGTGAATAATGGATTAACTGAAAAGTCAGCAAAAAAAGTGAAATTTTGAATTTAACCACTTCACTTATGCTTTAATTTCTGTGAAATACCTAAAGGGATTTCAAACTTCCTAAAACACTGTTTATAAATACTTCAGGGTTGTAGTGTTTCTTAGATTGAAACTGGACTGGAAAATGTGAAAAATGACTAATACATTTCAAAGGCCCCATAATGTAGGAAAAAAAAAAAATTAAAAGACATTTAAAAAAAGATGCTAACCTTCAGTGACATGATGGTATGATGCTAGTTATAAACTATATTGAGTGGAATCACTATCTGCCATTACACAAAGAAATTTTGGAAGATTAGAAAATGGCTACGATATTTTAATATATTTTTACTACAAATAAACAAGGATTGGTTTGGACAATAATTTCTTACTAACTTAAAAGCACAATTTGTAACGAGAAAACAATCTCTGAATCACTTGGATAGGCAACTTGTCAAAAAGTTATTCTCACAAAAAGTGTCACAAGTCTAATTTAAAAATATGGAGCTTCTGTCAAGAGGCCAAAACTGGCTTGCGGCGTCAAGGGGTTAATAGGCTTCTCATTTTTATATGATACCATATGATCTGCACTATTTAATGTCCATAAAAATAAACAAGACCCCCTTTAACAAAAATAATTTATGATTTTTTATTTTTCCTTATCCAAATCCCTGTGTTTGGAGCAGATCTTTTAGCACTAGGTGATTCGCCTACAGTGATGTGGCTGATATCACATGTACGTGGTTGATACTTGTATCCAGCAATAAATTTATGGTCGGCATTTGGTTTTAGATGTACAGTAATACTAACTTTTTTACTGATTGTAGCTCTCTCAATCTTAAGTCCAAGAAAAATTATTTTTGTTGCTCATCAATTGACTGGGTTAGACTTTAAATTCAAATTTGTTTGGTGAATGTCCTGATAGGAACTCCTGTATGAACGACACGATCACCCTTCAACACAAATCAGAATGTATAAATGTATCGACCATGATGGCCATCATTATGTTGAGCCCCAAAAAATTGGATTCCTAAAGATGATTTGGAGCTCCCACAAAGCCATAACATAGTTCACCAATGACATGAAAATGTCCACCCCAATGTTGCCCTCACCAACTGCAAGAAAATATTGTATCATCGAAAATACAAAAAATATGTCCCAGCAAAAATGCAATCGCAACGAATATGATTTGCTTTGTGGTCCCTTCGCTTAATTTTATACTGTACAGGATAAATGATAGCCCACAGCTATAAGCGCCAGTTTCAGGGGTATACACAAATAGAGTCCCCCCAAAATTGCGCATGTGACCCCATTTATAGACTAGTTTTAACAACCAAAATCTCTAAATGTTTTATAGGACCCGCTTTACTATACCTCAGATCAACCGGGGTTAATTTGGGACTATAGTTGGTAATAGTCTATCCACCTATACACCAACGTTGTTACCCCAATAACATTTTTGTCCTGATATAATAGGACATAAGTAGGAGATGGGCGAATTGATTCAACGAAGTGAATTCGTTTAGAATTTCAGGAAAACTTCGTTCGGACCGCAGTCCGAACTTTGGGGTACTTTCCCGGGTGAACGAAGTGTGCTTTTGTATTGAAAAATGCTGCGAGCACTTGGCGCTACATGGGCAAAGCACTCTGGAGGAAGAAGGGCAAAGCCTTTGCTGACCATGTGCAGAGATGAAGCCAATCAGAGACCGGCGGGATTCTGTGACTCACCCGCACTTATAAAGACCGAGCGCCCGCCGCTGGAGCTCACACTTCCTCTCACTGTACTGATAGGGAAGGTGGGCTTGCTGCGGGTGATAGCGCTTTCTGAGAAGAACTGATTTTTTATACAGCGATTTCTGTGGGGTGTCTCCAGCTGTCTCAGAGACTGTTCTCTGAAATGTTCTATATCTTGATTTTATTTGGGGTATTGGAACTGAAATCCAGTGTTGCGTCCACGTTCAGCAGTCATATACATTCAAATATCCAATGGGATCTAAGCCCAGTTTCCTGTTTGTATTCATTTAAAAAACAGAGTTTTTACAATACAAATACCACATTCATTTTGGATGCTTCAATTCTATTTGCGCAATTACATCCAGGGGTTAATTAAGCGTTGTTTTTGCTGGTGTGCTGACAAAAATAAACCGTTCTTTTTCAACGCCATGAAAAAATATATAAATTTTTTTTTGGTACCTAATTCACAAGACAAAGGCCTAATTACAACTGTATCTCTGTTGTTGCGTAGAAAACACGCAATTTGTAACACTCCTACTAGTATGTGCGTGCTCAATTCTTTTGCGCACTTATACTGTTGATCCAGGGTTAATTAAGCGTTTGTTTTTTCTGGTGTGCTGACAAAAATAAACCGGTCTTTTTCAACGTCCAAAAATATTATATTTATTTGGTAGCCTAAATTCACAAGCAAAGGCTAAACAACTGTATCTCTTTGTTGAGTTGCGTAGAAAACACGCAATTGTAACACGCTACAAAGCTACTAGTATTGTGGTGGCTCATTCTAATTGCGCAATTTACATCCACAGGGTTAATTAAGCGTTGTTTTGCTGCTGTGCTGACAAAAAATAAACCGTCTTTTCAACCCCGAAATATATAACATATTTTCGTTGTAGCATAATTCACAAGCGAAGGTTAATTAAGCCTGTTTGTGCTTTTTAACATTTAGTAAAACACACAGTGCTTGTAAACGACACATACAAGTAAATTTTCCTGGCCATATGTTGTGGAGCTGCAATTTATATCCAGGTTGTACCCAAGCTTGTTACTGGGGTCTTTTGGCTTCAAAAACAGGGTGTATATTTATCATATACAGATAGCTTCCTCAAACAGTGTCGGTACACATTTTTAGAACAAACCAATTTATGTCAGACAGAGGAGGTGGCAGGCTCTGCAACTGCGAGTGGCAAGTGGCACAAACCTTCTTTCTGAAACGGGCCCCGGGTCGCAGCACAGCAAGGGGACTTCGCAGCAGGGGTCACTCGGTGAGCCAACAACTTACGGATGTCATCTAGCCGGACCGTGTGTTGTTTTCAGCAACCAAGGATTCTTGATTGGTTTTACTATTCATCCTCTTCCACCCAGAATGACATCTGACAACCCCAGCCCAAGAGTCGGTGGTAACCTCAGACACAACACTTAGTTGGCTTGGCCCTGGAGCCGGGTCAGGCGCCTCACCGGTCCACCAGCCCGCCCTCTTGTCCCATCCATCCCTCAGCCAGGATCTACTAAGTGGTCTGGGCTCTAGCGCCACTATATAGCGAGGATGAACAATTTGGAGGAGGCAGTCAGCAGCTACGTGGCAGCGGAAGGGAAAATGGGGGGGGCCAATATCCCAGCTTCTTGCAGTATGGCGCAAAGTATAGATGTGTAGATGGCATGGGAGGGTCATGTGGTGAGATTGTCAGCCTCGCTTACCAAGACCTGTGATGAGACAGTAGTTGACGGATGAAACACAAATAGATGATTATGTAGCCCGACCGCACCTTGGGAGCCGTGTGAAGCAAGGTGCTTTCATCAACGTCAGGAGAAGAGGGGTCGTCAGCTTGCGTCGTCAGGCAGCGGCGCAGCCAGCAAGTGGGTTGTGTGGCCGTGAGTACAGCATGGTAGCAGCAGTGTGAGGTCGGGAAGCCAAGCGCCACGGGGTAGAAAAACCCGCTTCGCAGGTTCCAAGACAGTAGCGCACAGGGCTCAGCGAGGCAGCGGCGGCAGTAAGTCACTCAGTGCGTACGTTGGCGGTAAAACAGCCTACTACGGCGGTGTGGCAGTTTCGTTTGGCCTAAGACACCGGAGGAGCCGAATATGGTGTAGTATGTAGAATCCTGTGGCAGAAATGAAGCGTGCGGGAGCTAACGTGCACACCGGCCCTGGCGCAACACATGCAGCGTCACCATCCGGTGCACTGGAGAAACGTAGGCTCAGATGTGTTTGGTCCATCCTGGCCGCGCAGTCAGTGCCATCCAGCGTCCATTGGCACCATGCCATTTCACCAGTCAAGTGCTCCACCAACCTCTGCAGAAGGCCAGCGTTTCTCTCTTTGAATCCTCTCCCTGTCCAGATGCTCCTGTCTCTCGCTACTCATGGCGCCAAGCATCCGTTCAGAGAGGCGATTGTAAAGAGACAACAGTATCGTTCCCAAACCATCCTAAGGTGCAGGCAGGCTGACCGTGCTCTCTGTCCAAGTATTTGTGTACTGCGAGTCCCTCCCTTTCTCAAATGGTGGACTCTGCAATCATTCAGAAGAACAAATGCTTGTTGCCGAGCCGAGATGGAGAGTTTCCAAGCCGTAATTTCCCTTTTCCAAAAAGGCAAGTACCAGCACTTCTAAATATGTAGGACATAAGTGGTGGGGGTCCCCCAGTCCTTGAGCTTATCGGTATGTTCAAGGTACACGGTCAGCGCAGACGCGTCAGGGAGCTGTAACAGCGGTCAGTGCCAGTACATGTCCTTTACGGCCCACAGGTGAATGAGCTTCCTGCCCCAGGCACAACCAACAACTTGGACAGGAGACGCCGCTTACTCCTCCAACGTTGTCCAAACTGCTGCTCCTCCTGCGCCAATGTCCGCCTCCTCGCTCCGCCACCACCACCACCATCTCACACCTCCACAAGTACTGCTGCCATCAACCACCCCATGTGTAGTGGCACACAGCGGTGTCACGCAGTTCTACACCTAGCTTGCCCTCGGCGAACGAAGTCACATCAGGGGAGGAACTGCTCCGCGTCATTCAGGCAAGAAATCGAATGTGTGGCTTTCCCCCTCCGCGCCAACTGCAAAAACTTAACCATGTGACGGACAATGGGAGGAACATGGGTAGGTCCGCGCTGCCCCTAGAGGATGTCCCCTGCGCCCTGCATGGCGCACTCTAGTGTTCAATCTGGTGTAAAAAGGTTTCCTGAAGTCTTCCACCGATCTTTAACATTCTGAAAATGGCCATGAACTGTGCATGCACTTTATCCATTCGTACAAACAAACCAGAACAACCCTCCTTGAGTTGCAGCGGCAGAGACGGGCCGTCCCCCAAACACCTCTGATAATGCGATGTTTCCACCCGCCTGGAAATCCCAGCTCACAGGTTGGCCGACTGTATGAAACAGAGAAAGGCCATTAAAACGATTTTTTGTGAACCATGCAGACAGAAGTTACTCCCCTGTGTAACTTTGAATTCACCAGTGGCAGCTCTGGCGTGACAACCTGCCGTTTGTTTGAGAGGCCATTCGAGGAGGCCACTTTATTGTTCAGTCGCCAGGACTACGGATGAATAACGTCATTCCACTGCTTCATGTCCTGGTAACCAGAATGCTGAAATAAATCTGTCCTGGGCAGGGGGACTGGAGATGTGGCGACTACATCCCGTGGCCACAAGAGACCGGGTGGTACTGAAATGAGGAGGGAGGAGGAGGAGGAGGACATTGGAGCAGAAGCATTGTCTGGTGAAATTGAGTGGATTTTCTACCCGAGGTGAACAGAGAGGAGAGCAGGGAGCAGCTGGAGGAGGTGGATGAGATGAGGAATTACGAGGCAGATGACTTTTCCCCCTTCCCCCCCCCCAAAAAAAAATAAACAGCCGTGGCAGTATACAGGGAAATGGAGGCCAGGGAGCCCCCTCGGAGTCCACTTTGCAGAAGTCCCGGCAGCATAGCATATTTGCCTGTGCTAGTGACAGCCGAATAGTCATCATCCGGCAATGAGGGATGACTTCTGTTCTCTCCACCTATTGGACCCTCGCTAATAACCGGTCCAAAATGGGAGCCTTTTTCCCAGCTAATGAAGGTAAGACAAACTCAAATACTATAAGGGAAATCCTACGTAATCTATATGTGCCTCAGCCTTTGTGCGGCATCGTCCCTCCTCTGACAGGTCTGACGGGGGGTTCCGTCAGCGCTCCACGTACTTACTGCCGCGGCTGCTGGGGGAAGGTGGGGGGGTATAGCGTACCAGCTCCATCAGCATAACCTAATCTGGAGTCACTAATGAGCAGCTCCCATCACCCGCCTAAGTGAGGAGGCGAATCACCAGCAGCATCAGCGCAGCAGGACATGGAGCATTCCTTAACAATCAGGTTGTGGCCTACTTGATCAGCACTCTGCCACCCCAGTATAGAAGATCCGCTGGACCTACTGGGCAGCCAAACTGGATGTGGTGGCCCAACTTGCCGAGTTTAGCAGTGGAGAAGCTGTCTTCCCGGCCATTAGTGTGGCATCAAGCGGTGTTCAGTGCGGCGGGGGCCATCGTTACCCCAAGGAACCCGCGTTGTCCACAGGAAAACAATGTTGAAAACGACTTGACCTTTTGTCAAGAGTGAATCAGGCGAGGATCTGCCATGAATTTCACACACCAATGCCTTAGGCGTCAGTCTGGGTTCAAACTACCTGCTCACCACATTCAGAATGCCGCCGCACCGCCGCCTGATGCCACACATCTTGCCAGATAGTTTCTCCATCTAGCCTACCACCGGTCTTTACCAGGACTGGTATTGCCCACCCCCCTCAACACTCTGTCATTGTGCCCACTCTATGTGCTCATACTGGCTGCTAAGCTGTTTGCTTTAGCCGTGACATCCACACTGTTGTCATTGTGCCACTCTTGCGGCCTGGGTACTGGAGTTTGGCCACCTCCAGAATGTCATTTGTAGCCACTCACTGACCTACATGCTTTTGCACCTGTCATCATACCAATCCACTCTCTGTCATTGTGACACTGCCTGACCTCACTGCGCTGCAGCCGGTGACCTCCGCACTCAGTCATTGTGCCGCTCCTGTGCCTAATACTATTTGCCACCTGCCGAATGACAATGAGCCACTCACTGGACCTCATGCAGCTTGCTCGGGACTCCTGTCCGTGCCCACCACACAGTGTCAATGTGCCACAGTCTGACCTCATGCAGCTGCCAGCGTAGGCTAGCTGCCGTCGTGAGCCCTCCACCCTGTAGGCCTACTCCTGTTATATTGCCACCATCATAATTTGTCATTGTTCCACTTGTCTGACCTCAAGCTGCTGATAGTGGACAGCGTTCCGGGGTGGCGCCTCCACACTGTGTCATTGTGCCACTGTCTGACCTTATGCTGCTGCTGTTGCTCCTGCCGTGCCCTCCACACTGTGTCATTGTACCACTCTTAGGCCTACTCCATTTTTTTTTTTTTTTTTTTTTTTTTTTTTTATTTTTTTTTTTTTTTTTTTTTTTTTTTTATGTTTTTTTTTTTTTTATTTTTTTTTTTTTTTTTTTTTTTTTTTTTTTTTTTGTTTTTTATTTTTTTTTTTTTTTTTTTTTTTTTATTTTTTTTTTGTTTTTTTCTATTTTTTTATATCTTTTGTTCTTTTTTTTTTTTTTTTTGTTTTCCTTTTTTGCCAGCTCCAGAATTTGTCATTGAGGTCCACTGCCTGACCTCATAACAGCAGCCTGCTGGTGACCTCACTGTGTGATGGTGCACTCTGTGCCCTAATACTGTTTTTCCAACTCCATAATGTCATTGTGCCACTGTCTGACATCATACTGCTGCTGCCGTGAACTCCACACGGTATCATTGTGCACACTGTGGCCTAATACTGTTTTGTGCCAGGCCTCCATAAATGTCATTGTGCTCACTGCTGACCTCAATAGACTGCTTGCCGCTGTGACCTCCACTGGTGTGAGTGTGCCACTCCTGTGCCCTAAAAAATTGTTTTTCCACCTCCATAATGTCATGTTGTGCCACTGTCCTACCTCATACTGCTGCCCCGGCCGTGACCTCCACACGTATCATTGTGCCACTCTGTGGCCTAATACTGTTTTTGCCGCTCCATAAAGTCATTGTGCCACTGCTGACCTCATACTGGCTGCCCGCGCCGTGACCTCCACAATGTATCATTGAGTGCCATCTGTGGCCTAATACTGTTTTGCCACCTCCAGAATGCCATTGTGCCACTGTCTTACCTCATATGGCAGCCCGCCGTGACCTCCACACCTGTGTTATGTGCCACTCTTGTGGCTTAATACAGTTTTGTCCGCCACCATATATGTCATGGTGGCCACTGCCCTGACCCTCATACTGCTGCCGCCGTGACCTCCACACTTGAGTGATTGTGTCCACTCTGTAGCCTAATACTGTTTTGCCACCTCCAGAATGCCATTTGCCCCTGGTCTGACCTCATACAGGTCTGCCGGCGCCGTGACTCCACACTGTGATATTGTGCCACTCTGTGTCCTAATCACTGTTTTTCCGCCTCCATAATGTCATTGTCCACTTGTCTGACCTCATACTGCAGCCGCCGTGACCGTCCACACTGTACATTGGCCACTCCTGGTGGCTAATACTGTTTTGTTGCCACCTCCGAATGCTATTGTCCCACTGTCTGACCTCAAACCGGCTGCCGCCCGTGACCCTCCACCACTGTGTGATTGTGCCACTCTGGGGCTTAATACTGGTTTTTTTTCCGCCCCAAAATGTCATTGTGGCCACTGGCCTGACGACCTCAAACTGCTGCCCGTGACCTACACACTGTGTGATTTGAGCCACTCTGTGGCCTAATACTGTTTGCCACATCCAAATGCCATTGTTCCACTGTCCAGAGACCTCATACTGCTGCCGCCGTGACCAGTCCACACTTGTGATGGTGGGGGGGTGCCACTCTGTGCCCTAATACTGTTTTTCTTTCCGCCTCCATATATGTCATTGTGCCACTGTCTGACCTGCATACTGCTGCCGCCGTGACCTCCCGACATGGTGATTGAGCCACTCTGTGCCCTAATACTGTTATTCCTTCGCCTCCATAATGTCATTGGCCACGTCTGACCTCATACTGCTGCCGATGCCCGTGACCTCCACACTGTGTGATTGTCCACTCTGTGCTCTAGATACTGTTTTTTTTCCGCCACCATACATGTCATTGAGTGCCACTGTCTGACCTCATACTGCTGCCCCGCCGTGAACTCCACACTGTTGTGATTGTGCACTCTGTGCCCTAAAACTGTTTTTTTTTCCGCCTCCATAATGTCATTGTGCCACAGCCTGACCGTCATACTGCTGCACTGCGGCCAGTGACCTACCACACTGTGTGATTGTGCCACGCTGTGGCCTACATACTGTTTTGCCACCTCCAGAATGCCATTGTGCCGACTCTCTGACCTCATACTGCTGTGCCGCCGTGACCACCACACTGTGTGATTGTGCCACTCTGTGGCCTAATACTGTTTTGGAGGTGGCCGCCTCCAGAATGCATTGTGCCTCTCTGCCTTGACCTCATGCTGCTGCTGCTCATTCCCCTCCACACTGTGTGATTGTGCCACACTGTGGCCTTAATACCTGTTTTGCGCCTCCAGAATGTCATTGTGCCACTGCCTGACCTCATGCTGGCTGTGGCTGCCGCCGTCACCTCCACAAACTATGCACTAATGTGTTGCCACCTGAGCTCCTCACTCAGCTTGTTTTTTTCCACTTTCTGCTAGCATGACTTTATCAGTCTACATTCCCGCTTGGAGTTTTTTGGTCATTGTTTGCCCTCTTAAGTGCCCAGTAATTTAATAGTGAAGCGATTCTAAAAGCGGACGGCAGTCGCATGTGCGTGTTCCATACTAAAACACAACATTGTAAAGAAGCCAAACCAAGCTCCCTCTTCATATTTAAGCAGGCCACAAACAGTTCTACAGCACCCTGCAGGCTCTGGGCAGCCTGGAAATATCTGTTTTTGTAACGTGAATTCGTGCCGAAGTAATTCGACCGAAACGAATGTTTGTCCGGAGAAAATTCGGCGAAGTGACCGAACCGAATTTTTGAGAAATTCGGCCATCTCTAGTCATAAGCTTGGGGGTGAAGTATTTTTCCGAGTTTTGCCACTCCATAAAATACTGGGGTAACTGGATTTTTTGGTATCAAATACTCTTTTTGTTTAGTAGTTATGGCTCCCAAAGCTTCTACTTCTTGAAGAAGTTTTTCTAATTTCCTTGCAAAAATTTCCATGGGATCACTGCACAACTCTCTGTATGTGACTTTGTCTTCAGAATATTTATAACCTGTTTCTCGTAGAGTCCAGAGTCACAACCATGAGTCACCTTCTGTGTGTCTGTTTATTTTTGTTGTTACTTACATCTATTAATGCTAGATGCTGTAATTTAGTCATATTCTTTGTATCTTGCTTACGTTTAATCGTATCATTTTGCAGCTCCTTCAACTCTCTTTCATTAGTTGTCTGAAATATATACAGCACTGTTACCCTTTATTATAGTGGATAGTACTGGGGGTTAGGCACACTGTGTTGGACTCTGGACTCTACCCGAACCAATCTATCCTCCCCTTCCCCCTTTCCAACTCCTGTAAAGAAAGAAGTGTTAATTGTTCATGAAATTCCAATTTTCTGTATTCATTTTCCCTTTCTGAATATTGATGTTCATTTGTATTTAACTCCTTGTTTGCTTCATCTTCATTTTCATTAGTTTGCAGAAAATGTCTCTTTACTGTCAATAATCTCAAGTATTTGTTAACATCCAGGTGATGTTACCTATCTACCAGCCTTCAGTCGCCCCAGAAGCGGTCCATCCCATTAGATGGTCCCTCTTCTGACAGTTACCTGGCTCTTCCCAGTACCCTTGGTGCATTGGGTAATGTGGTATTAGTGACACAGCGTTAGTGTCAGCCTAGTGGTGAGAAAAAAATCGCCACTGGCTGGCACCAAGCCCCAGCACTAGTAATGGAGAAGTATCTGTCAGATATCTCCATTACTAACACTGGAATAAAATGGTAAAAACAAGAAACAAAATAGAAACAATTTATTTAAATAAATACTCCCAGACACCAGCCATCGTTGACCATTTCAGTAAAGAAATAGCTGCAACGCTGGTCTGACAGAGTCCAACGAATCTGATAAGTATTAACTTCCATTCCCTGCACCACTGAAGGTCATAGCTGTGACTGGCGGTGCAAGAGATGACATACAGGACATAGTCACACACATAGTCACATAGAGAAGGTCGATTTATCGATTTATGCCAAATAGGCCATAGACGTGATGTGAGTAACGTTTGTGTTTGGTACTTATGCTTTTCTAGTAAATTTCTGTTAACTAAATGGGCTATTTCACATAGTACACTGAAGGTGAAATCTGATGTACTAAAAGATACTGATCTCAAATATTTGATACTGTCTCGATTTTATTTCTTTCTAGTGTTTTTAGTTTTACTCTGTTAGAATAAAAGTAACAATGTTAGTGATAGCCAGATGCACCTTGTATTCACATCCTTTTTGGTAACCTTTTTAACTTGTCATATCCAAATCTACCATTCATCTAATTAGCTATCTCTGTTTAAGCCACGGATGCAGTTAAGTGGGGGACAATTTATAGCTTAGAGTCCACTTTTTTATGACAACTTCCAGTAAATGGAATAAATCTGACTGTTTATTAAGTTAATATTTTATTGCTTTTGCTTTTTTCTGGAAAGGGTTTTAAAATTACTCTTCAAATGGGGTTTACAAATTTTTAAATTGCAAAAATATTAAAAAATCTTCCCCTTTTTTTTTTCCTTTTCCCCAATAAAAATGTCTTCTGAAAGTGTATTCTGTTTGATTCTGCATAGCACTGGTCAAAAAGTAAAAAGACAAAAGCAAAATCTGAAAAATCTTTAATGAAAACAAATCAAAGCTCTATGCTAATATCTAAATGTACAGCATATTTTAACCCCTTTCTGCAGCAGCAATTTTTAACATTGTGTGTTTTTTCCTTCCTGTTTTTCAAGAGCCAAAGCTTTTTTTTACTGCTCTGTATATATAGCCATATGATAGCTTGTTGATTTTAGGACGTTTACTGAACTATGTAACCAAATTAAAATTCTGTTTGGGGTGCAACTGGAAACAAAACCCCTCAATTTAGCTATTTTCAAATTTTTTGGTGTTTTTGGAGAGAAGGTTGTTTTTATGCTTTTTATGTATGATGTATGATGTATGATGTAAATGGCATGCTATTACAATTCTCCAAGTCAGAATGATGCTACATTTATATAGTTTTCATTATGTTTTACTACTTCTAAAAAAACTTTTAAAAATGGTTGTCGGATTCCTCCTTTTTAAGTTTGACCATGATGCAAAGGGGGAGGAAAAATAAAACCCCTAGTATTCCCTTGTCTAGTTCTTCAATGATGTGATTTCTGTTTTTCCCTTCGGAGGCCCCCAAACAGAAAGCTGCAGTGGTAACATTACAGTGTGACTATTTGGAAGTCAAGGCTCCGAATGGTGACATTGAGCATTGTAACATGACCAATGCAGCGATGATGTTCCATTCAGCCTCATCCAGTAGGCAACAGAAGAGGACCGAGAGGCAGAGGACAAGCGTGAGTTAAGAGGTAAGTATGTTTTTTTTTCTCCCAGCCTTTGCATCATAATTTTTCTTAAAAAAGAGGAGTCGGACAAGCCCTTTAAAATTTCTTTTTCGTTGTTTTTTCTGAGACCAATAACGTTCTTATCTTTCTGTCTATGGAACTGTGTAAGGGCTAATTTTTTGCAGCCCAAAGGGTAGCATTTATCGGTACAATTTTGTAATACATCTGATTTGTTGGTCACTTTTTATTTCAACTTTTTTGGAAAGAGACCAAAAGAAGCCCAATTTTACTGTTAAGTACTGTATTTTTTCCTATGTAATTGACCATGCAGGTAAAATAATGTAATATTTTACTACATTGAACTTTTATGTATGTTTTGAAACTGATTATATTTAACTATTTTATTGTTTTCCATTTTTATTTTACTTATAGTTTTAATGCCTCCTAGGGTACATAACCAGTAGGGGCTGTGACATGCATGTACACTTTTCTGTAATACTAATATATTGCAGAACTGCATACAATTAGGCTAAGTCTACATGGCAAGTGTCGAAATGCCGTCCAAAATCTGACGGCATTTTGACACTTGCAGGACCGCAGATTTTCACAGAAGACCGACGGATTTGCCGTCGGTCCTGTACTAGTAAAGTGGCTTCATACTCTCTTAATGACTCCATGATATATACACATCATATGCCGATAAGGAGTAGATACAAAAAAGGATAAAAATGCCGGAAAAAAAAGCTGGTGAAATTTATGTATAATTGTAAATAGAATGGTGATGAAATCTTCATTAAAATAGATAACTAGAATTTTTATTAAAGTTTGTTATATTTATCAACTTCCTCTATTATTTAACACATATTCTGTGTTAATTGAATTTTTACAACATTTTAATGCCATTAACTCAAAAATATTACAGGTTTTAAAACGCTGTGTTTATAACTTAATTTAAACAGGAACTTTCCTACAAACAGACTTTCTAAATTTGTGTGACTGTTATTTGTTTGAAGAGATCCTGTCTTCACACTCGAGTCAGCAACAGACTAAGCATACTAATAGGTCCTTTCATCACCTCACTACATTGCCCGCTGTGGCAATCATTCAGCAAGCTCTGTGTCTATGCAAACAGCAGCAATGAACTCAACTTTCAATTACTGGTTTATTATTACAAGATGCTCAGGGGCCTAAGTGGTGAGTACAACATGCCAATGCAACTATGGCCTTCTTGTGAAGTTGTAGTGGTGGAGACATGGAGGTCAATGAAATATAACTATGGAACACTTTAGTGATGACAAATGGACTTTAACATAGGTCTAAATCGACCACCTCACTTGAGAACATGTGTTATTTTACTTCAGGAATTCCTAGGCCTGGCTCAATGGTATTTTTAGTCGAGGTGAAAATTTGTGCAACCTACAGGGCATAGTGTGGCAGCTCACTAGCACCATATGGATGTTTTCACACGAGACCGATATGAATAATCTGCAGTATTTAACTAGGAATTCAACACGGATTCCATGTTGGATTCCTTGTTAAAGTCCTAGTGCACGCCAATGGCCATTCATGTGAATGGCCAGTTTGCGCTGTAATTCACACAGCTGCTTTTCCACTCAAATCATTTCAAATCCTTGCTGCTGAAAAAAAATGGATATGTTAATGCTTTTGACCGGATCCTGCTCCGCCAGGAGGGACACAAGATAGCCCCATTGATATGAAGCTAACCCGCAGCCAAACTAGAGGTGATAAACGCCTCTGTAAAGTCCGCTGCAGAAATCTGAGGTGTCGTCCCTGATTTCTGCCGAGAAAACAATGTCACAGTGCTGGACTTTTCCCATGTGAACCCAACTTTACAAAGCAAGCAGGGTGAATGAGACTGAAAGAAATCTCTGTTAGGCTAGATTCACATTTTTCTATGCACATTTTAGTGTGCAAAACAATGCTTTATATGGAATACTCACTATTGATGCATATGATGTGTTTTGTTATGTGGCATAATGCAGTGCTTAAAGAAAAAGGGAGTGGATGTCAATTCTCACTTTGTTTTCTACAGGTATTCAGCACCAAAAACACATCAGAAGATAAACCAGATGGATTAGCCCTATTTGATAGGGCTAATCCATGTCCTAAAACATGGTGAAATCCAGGGACATTTTAACATCATTATTTGCTCCTGGATATAGCAGTGTAATGGACCATGACATCACACCAGGCCATGCCTGTAGCCATGCCAAACATGACACCATATAAGGTCATGCCTCTAGCTACACCCAAGTTTATTCATGTTACCCTGCTGCCTATGTTGGGACACCCCACTAATTAATTGGCAGTGCAGGGAGCCAATGGTTTTTAACTGTTTGCACATCCTAAGAAGATACAAACAGTTAAATATGCAGGACATATACCCTGACTTCATGAACATACATTCACCACCTGGGGCCCCTATGCTTGTGGGGCCCCCGGACAACTGCCGAGTATGCCCAATGAATAAGATCGCTCTGGTGAAATCTATATGTTGAAAACAGTGAAACATTGCAGTAAACTCAGAAGGAAAAATATGCTGTGGGAAACTAGCTTTACATGCTGCAAAAAAAAAAAAACTTGCTAGAAATGTATGTGTTAAAATTGTCGTACGGTACAAATTTTAAATCCATAGGATGGCCCATATGTTGTGTATAAGTTCGGATTTATTGCAAATTTTTCCCTTGAGCTTAATAGGGAAGTCAAAATTCACAATAAAGCAACAGTTCTTATTCTCATCTGGAAATACTGTAAAATAAATTTATGTGGATTGCTAAATTTAACACTGAAAACCACGAGTTGGTGTAGATTTGCCACTACTAATTTACCAACAAATAAGATTAGAAAATCTGCAGAATTTTAGGCCCAAGTGAAAAAAGCACTTTTCAGCTTTCTTCACATTTTTTTTGGTATTTTTTTCTTTGACTTTTAAATAATGCTAGAAATTTAATTTTATTGGAAACTTTTTTGGGTTGTTTGTAAAATATTCATTAAATGTAGATGTTTTATTTTCCTATAGAGAAGCATGTGGGAAAACATCTAAAATGCCAAACCAAAAGCCATTAGAAAAATGCTGTAAATTTAAAAAAAAGTTAACAAAAGTGAGAAAAAAATGCCATAAATAAAAATGATATGGCATGCATTACATGAAGTATAAATCTCATAAAAAGTGTTGTACTCTGGATTCTGAATTGGTTTTAAAGGGGTTTTTTAGGTGTTTCAGGGGGAAAATTATTAAGTTTTTTTCTGTAGTGTTCTAGTATTTATGTTTTTAAAGTAAAGTAAAACGCTATAGGGGGCCCGCGAACAACTTTTTTTTTTAAGGGGGCCATACACTTTTAACTACATTAGAAGAAAAAAAGTAAAATTTTTGGTTTTTTGGGGTATATCCCCCGGAGTATAAAGAATTGAGTCCCCTTAAAACCCAAAATAAGAAAAAAACTCCTTCTTTCCATAAACAGTATTTGTCAGGGTCAGGTGAGTGCTCTTTCAGAACTGGTTCACATCTGCAATTGACTTTCCCTTCAAAATGGATAGAACAGATCTACAGCCGAAAACAGACATAAGAAAGTGAAAAATGGAAGTGCGGGCCCCTTTTTTTTTTAAAATTTTAAAATTTGATCCTTAAATTGTTTCGTAAAAGAAATACAGTTTACTTTTTTTTCCCTGTTTGCTTTAAATTTTTTTTTCATTTAAAAAAATTTCTGAAATTTGTCTGCACCTGGCAGAAAAATTGACGGATCATGCATGCAAAATGGTCTTATGCTCGGGGTAACTGCGTCATGGAACTCCCCAATTCCCCTTTTTGGGTTTTTGGCCATGTTTTTTTCACAATTTTTTTTTAAATTTTTTTTGGAAAATTTAAAGGGAGGAAAAAAGCAGCAACGTTTTTTTTAGGGGCCCTAGGGAACCCTTTTCTCAAGGGGCACTGATTCACATCTAAATTTGAGGCTCCAACGATGATGGAGTCCGTAAGGTCTGCTTACACCTCTATGTCGGAGGTTCTGACATTTATGGGGTCCATCAGGTGCCCCTGGTGTCCGTCATGTGACAACACGAATATATGACACTTTTGTACAATGTAAAGTAGTTAGTATACAGTTTGCATACTAGTGTAAAATTGCGCTCAATATAACTCATAGCCGTCAATATCTAAACTGCTGGCAACAAAAGTTAGTACATACCTAAGTGAAAGTGGACAAATTGTGACAACAGTGTCAATATTTTGTGTGGTCTACCATTAGGCTGTCGCCCTCGATCAGACATGCCTATTAATTCTCGTCAAATTAAGGGCCAATGGAGCTCACTAGAGTTTCACAGGTGTATTTCACACTCTGGATTCTTTCTATGTCCACTTCTTCAATTGGATTGTAACTGATCTAACAGATGATAGTTCAGTAGTGTAAGTTGTTATTTGAGAGCACCTTTTCGCAGTGTGACGCTCGTCACCCTAATCCTCATTTCGAAGGATGGTTCCCGACAGATGACTCAAGTTGTGAAAAGGTTTAGGTTATAGATACTGTACGTGCAGTCATTCCATAGCAGCCTTTTTAGTATATCTTCAGCGATGAAGGCAGATAGTTCCGTTCATCTTATAGGTATATGTTGTTTGGGCGGTCTTATCATGCGGCAATATAGTCCTACTGGCTAGTTTTCAAAGGGAGGGGATCATGCTTTGCTTCAGTATGTCACATTACATGTTGGCATTCATGGTTCCCTCAATGAACTGTAGCCCACACAGCTTCAGGCAACACTATGCAGCCCCAACCAAGGACAACTCCCACCACTATGCTTGACTGTTAGGCAAGCACAGCTATTGGTCCTATATCGCTACGTAGTATCATCTGTGAGAGTTGAACCTACACACGCTTCCCACCATCTGAGCCAAAATAAATGTTATCTTGTTGTCATCAAGCTACAGGACATGGTTCCAATGAGTCGTACTATGCCAAAAGTCAAAAGAACACCGTATCTGTTATGTTGTGTGTTTCTAATAGGAAGAATGTTTGAAGGCTTTCTTGTGCTCGATCATCTTTAGTATGATAATACACGTGAGGCTATCCTTCTGGTGTATGATCGTAGAAATGATCACCTTGTACTCAATTTGACTGCAGTGTGCTAGTTGTCACACTGTCGTTGCTGATCACTGACAGCTGGACCCCCACCCCTTAGCCTCTGCACCAATGCCTGGCAGCAATCATGATTTGGTAAATGGCCAGATTCTGTTAGAAAATCTGGGAATGTTTTAATATGGACTAGTGGAGCGAATGTTTATCACTCATCCAAGTTCTTATTGGATGTCGCCTCATGCTCGAGGCTTGTCTGTACGATGGGGACATGTAATGATGAGAACTCCAACTTTTATTGTCTTCGGGCCTCATGATGCTGCGGCTCAGTTTAAAGGTATTGGCAATCTTCTTATAGCCTAGGTCATCTTTATGTAGAGCAACTATTCATTTTCTCAGATCGTCAGACAGTTCTTCACCATGAGGTGCCATGCTGAACTTCCAGTGACCAGTAAGAGAGTGTGAGAGCGATAATACCAAATTTAACACACCTGCCTCCCCATTCACCACCTGAGACCGTCCGCAAAAGTCCAAAAAGCACGTAACTGTTATGTTTTGATATATGATTACATCAAACTGTAACGATGGTCACAATGATCTTGTGTTGTGGATGGCAGAACATATGGCGCGATCAATTATCTCAGCTGGCAACTATGTTTTTCACATAGGGGTGTACTAAATTTGTTGATATAACCAGAGGTTTACAGACTAAGATTGATTGTGGCTGTATGTTGACTATTGAGTTTTATGACAGAGTTGTGATGTTTGAGTTTATGATCGCGGGGGCATCGCTAAATAACGAGATACTGTGCTTTAGCTATAAGCGTGTCATACAATCGAAAGCTGATCTTAGTGTTTTCCATTGACAGAAAAAGGTATAATACAATATTTACAAAAATGTGAGGAGTGTACTCACTTTTTGTGGGATACCTGCAGTTTTTATGTCATGTAAGCACGGAAAGTCAAAAAACACGATTATCTGTTGTAGGCTGGAGGTTTATCAATAGATAAAAAGGTAGATACACGTAGTGGACACCACTGGGAGCCTATTTTTTTGCACCTTTCAATTCACATGTGGAAGTGCCAGGCATTTGGTCCAAGGGGTGGCGTACATCTAAGTCTCTATGGCAGACGTCAGGGTGTCCTTATCATAGCGTTAGCCTTAGACAAAGACAGGACTAAATGGATGTCAAACCGGAAGGTTAAACGGAAGGCAAGGTACAAAATATAGACTGACTGACACAAGTCCGACGTATGTGATCTAAGATGAAGCATTTAGAGACTTAAAAAGCAATGTAGGACACTGACTAGGATATAAGGCTGCATAACATGGCGTCAAAGAAAGAACACAGGCATAGAACATGGCAAGAGCTCAATGCGAGACATAAAGATACAGACAGGACACATGGAACAGCAGCGAGTGAGGATAATGCCAAGTGGGCACAGAAACTCCACACCAGTCAAATCACTAAGAGACATCAATACGTGAGACAGAGTACCCATCAAGTAAGAGAAGACCCTCCACAAGAGCAGAGACTTCATGTTCAGATTGCCGATGCAACCCAAGGATCAGGCAGGGTATAATACCGAGGCAGTATTTGTTTTGGCACCTGAGTGTGTGTCAAGGTGATAGAACGACCATAGGTCTTAAACCCACGATGGTCGGAAGGGTGATTGGCAGGAGGGAAAATGTGCCTCGAATTTAAGCCTTCGTGCACAGCTGTGGCGTGGGAAGAAAATAAAATTTTGACGGTGCTAAGATGTAGGCCTGCACTCGCGCGCGCTCCTACTCTATAGAATGGAGAAGACAGCGGAAAAGTAGAGGCAGCAGATTGGCAAGATGGAGGAGCAGCTTGACCAGTATGGGGAAAAGCGCACGTCAGCAACCGCAGGTGGGCAAGCGCGCAAGTGAAGCATAGCTAGGACAAAAAACAACGCGTTGTAATGTTCATGTTTTGGCTTAACGATAGCTAATACACGGCCACTGCAACAGGAACCAGATCTGCGAGGTATAGATGAAACACATGGCACTCGTCGTTGTTTGCGAGCAGCACACTGTTTCAACTTCACCTGTGTTGTGGAATATAGAATGTGGCGCGGCGTCAAGGACTTGTTGGAGAACGTATTTGCACATGTCGCAATATTAGCGATGATCCTCAAATATTTGCTACTCTAATGCGTCTTGTGGTTCGAAGACCATCCTCTTATTAGTTTGGGGTTGTCACTTCACATTCCCTGCACAGCAGTATATGGGAAAAGCTCATAGCGACTGAGGAATATTTGCATAGTGCACTTTAAAAAATCATCCCTAATTCTGTATTTATGAGGAACAGGTAATCAAGCTCGTAAGTTATATCCCTTTATGCAAATTACTTTTTAAATGTTGAGAATGGGGAATAAAATTGAAAAGTCAAAAAAACAGGCCACCATCCTAACATTTAATGTCAGCAGTGAAGAAGCTTTAAGGACTTAGTTTTATGTTTTTTGAACATGTTAAAATTAAATTAATTAAATCACATGTCATAGTTGTTTTCTCGCTAAATGTAATTTCTATTATAATAGAGTCACTCTGCAATCAACATATCACTTCAGACCACTTATCACTTTTGCGAAATACAATTAAAATAAAATGCTATTTTTAAGTGGCACACCAGTATAATTCAATAGTAATATTGTGCCCTACTTGTTTCACAGTGTCTTCCAGGATAAGTGAAATAAAAGAGAAACAAACCTGTTTTAATTAGCTTAGAAATGGCTTGAGTCAAAAAAAATACAAAAAACAGTCATAAAATGATTGATGCTGTGATCTTGAGTATTTGTTGTTGATGTGCGAGACCAACTAAACTGAATAAGCCATCAATGTGCAAAGTAGGAAAATGTAAAGTCAGCAGTTTATTCTGCCATTTAGAAGTAAAAATGCACTTTGCAACGAGATGGCTTTAGTTGAGACCATTGTGTAAATGTGTGCATGCACATTCAATTTGGCTGTGTACATTCTCCTATGATCTACCGGTCACTAATGAATAGTCATTTTAGTCCTTGTTCACACTGTGCTTTTTCTCATAGCCATAACCAAATGAATCGATGATCTAGAAGAAAGACGTTCTATTTAGTAGGGTATTTGTTCTAAGTATGGGGGTTTCCTTTTTCATTTACACTTTGAAAAATAGCTTTCCTTTCTGAACTTTAGAATGTGGTTACTGCCGCGGTACATTAGATAAAGGACTATGTTCACGTGAACCACATTAAGCAATAGATGAGAAGCTGTGTGATTTAAAAACATTGGAATATTCATGACCAAAAAGTAAATGTCCATCGTTAGAGAGAATCTATGTTTTCGTATATACACGGTCATTGTTGTTTGCGTCCAATAGACTACGCTAAATTTTGTGAAAATTGCGGCTTTCAATAGTTAAATTTCACGTGAATGTCGTAAGACACAAGATTGTTTCTGTAAGTTATAAATTGTAAACGATACCACAAGAATGTTCTGTGCCTTAGACTCTATAGGTGTTTTATATGTCTCCACACGAATGGGTGTTCAGTTACATTTTTTTGAGCGTATACGTGTTTGTCAGATATGCTGAAAAAACACATCGCCAAAAGCGCTTCTGCGTAGTCAAACACATTCAAACGCTATCAGTAAACTGCACAACCGATTGATTTAGTGCGTTTTCTCGTAGTGCAGCAGAAAAGAAGAACGTTATAGTTTTAGATAAGGTGTCAAACGGATCAAGAATTAACATGTCAATTCCTTGAACAGATCCGAAAGACGCATCACAAAGATGCATGTAAAACACGTGATATGGAAGACTAAAATATCTCCCTGCTTTGTTTGTGCGGTGTCCAAATTATATGTTTGTATGTACATACAATGCTATGAGAGAAAACAAAAAACATTTCCCAAAATGTCGGTGTATACTGTTGTCTTTTGCGTTTAAAGCAAAACTTGGCAAAGCTCAGTTTTAGTTAAAAATATTAATAAACACGGATAATCAGTTGAAAAAATCCAGATTGTATTATCTTTTAGATGTGTGAATACGCTTTTAGTCACTTTTGTTTAGTAACGACCCCTTTGTTTATTTAAAATTTATTCCAAAGGCTAGTTAGTTGATTGACAATTCACCGTTTCATTAATAAGTAGTCGGAGTCTACTTTAAGTCGTGCTATCTTTGTAAGCGGACCTATGTACTAAATAAATCACATCCTTTTGGCTGTGTGGGAATATATGTGTTTATGATATTCTTGTAGAAAATATTATGTTGAAGAGCCTACTTTAGCATGTTTGTACGTGAGTGAGTGTCTGAGAAAATGTCACTATTACGAAGGTCGTATGATTAGACTAATGCGCAGATGCTCTGCGAATAACAAATACCTACTGAAATGAACGTACCTAACCGCTTCTATAATACTAGACATCTAGCCTGGCAGTGTCCTTGGTAATTCATAACAAAGCCATTGTTTACAGTTTGACATTGAGATTCTACCAGAACAATACAAGAACACAAGCTTCATGGAAGAATGCATGTATCATAAGAAATTGCTAAACTTTTAACCCTGTATTATAGAACTTTAGAATTTATGACTAGAATTTATTCATTTCCATATCAAACATATCGTCTGAATGCTGATGTGTGTTTTACATTGTTTTACAATGTAAATCACATTGCACATTGTTAGATATGTGTTTGGGTCCAAAACGCAGATCCAAGCACGCATCTATAAACATATTGAACATACGGTGTGTAAATACCCTAAATCTGCTTGGATGCTGTGTCAGGCAGTCAGGAAACAAATTATCCCCATGGCAATAGGGATAAATTGCATCCAAATCAGCTTCAAAGACTGCCTCTACAAAGTTAAGATCCGGGGCAGATATTCAAGGGTTTCACCACAGATTTCTTAAACAAATTTTGCATTGGATTTTTCCATTTGTCAAAAACTAGACGTGAACACACACTAATCTGCGGTGAAATCTGCAACACTTGTGTTTTGTGGCAGATATTGTCTTCCCTGCATCAGCCTGCATCTACATAATCAACCACACCATATATCCGCTTCTGTGTGAATCCCTTGCTGTTTCTTTTTTTCTGTAATCTGTGAGTGAGTGTAGCGGTCTGGAGGTGGATCCTCTGGACCACTGCAGGCGATGGCGTAAGCCCACACCAGGGAGTGGAATCTAAGTGGGTCCCGGTATTCACCAGAGCCCGCCGCAAAGCGGGATGGACTTGCTGCGGCGGGAGTCCACCAGGTCACTACCACTGGCGGGGCTTGCCTGCGGTGGCGGCCAAGGGTAGGCGAGGTACAGAATCGGCAGTCAGGCTCGTAGTCGGGGACAGGCAGGAAGGTCAGGGCAGGTGGCTGAGGTTCGTGAACGTAGACAGGCAGAAGGTCAGGGCAGGTGGCAAGGATCGTGGTCGGTAAACGTAAGCAAATGGGTTCGGTACACGGTAGGCAAGACAAGGCTTTCTGGAACGCTTTCCCAATAGGCATGTGCACTAAAGATCCGGCAGATAATGTTTTTAAAAGGGGGCAAAATTTCGGGGGTTTCCCCAAAATTTTTAAAAAAATTTTTTTTTTTCCAATTGGGAAAAAGGGAAAAAAAAATTAACCCCCCTTTTTTTTTTAAAAAATCCCAAAAAAGTTTTTTGGGGGAATTTTTTGGGTCACCGTTTAAAATCCCAAAATTTTTCCCTTTTTTAAAATTTGGCCCCCTTTTTTCTTTTTTTTAAATTTTTTTTTTGGGGTTTTAAAGGGTCTTAAAAATTTCCTCTGGAAACCCTGGGGGGGTTTTTCGTAAGAAAGGGGGGTTTTTGGAAATAAGGCCCGGGGAAAAGGGGGCCCCGGGCGGGGGCGGGGGTTTTGGGGCTTGCGGGGGGGTCCACCACCCCGGGGGGTTTCCCCTTTCCCCCGGGTGGGGGGGGGGGGGTGGGGGTTTAAAAAAGGGCGTCGCCGAGTGGGAAGGCGGGAAGGTCAGGGGGGCCGGCGAGGTTCGTCGTAGACAGGGAAAGGAAGGGGAAGGTAAAAGTTTTGGTCAAAGGGAAAAACAAAGGGTTTTCGGGGGGGCAAACAACCCCGGGAAAAATTTTTTAAAAAAAATTTTTTTTTTTTTTAAATTTTTTAAAAAATTTTTTTTTTTAAAGGGGTTTTTTAAAAAAAAAGGGGGGTTAAAATTTTGGGGGCCCAATTGGGGGATGCCTTTTTGGGGGGCGCCCCAAGGGCGCCCCCGGGTTTAAATCGGCGTGGGGACCCGGGGGGGGGAGGGGAGGGGGGGGGGTAAGTCACTGGGGACCGGCGCGGGTAGGGGCCCCCCGGGGCCCCTTTTCGGGGGGGCCCCGTAGGCGGGGGGGGGCCCCCCCGGGAGGGGGCAGGGGTGCAGCCCCCCCCCTTTGGGCCCCCCCCTTTTTTTTGGGGTTTTCTTAATGTGCTGGGGATTTTTGCCCCCCTTTTTGGGGGAATCGTGGGAAAAAATATTTTTCCCCTCTGACCCCCAAAAAAATTTTTTCCCAAACAAGCCAAGCCCAGCTTTTTTCCCTTAAAAAAAGTTTAAAAAAAGGGGGGGTTTTTTGTTTAGGAAAAGGAAAGGGGATTTTCCCATGGGGTGGGGGACCTTTTTTAAAGGACCTTTTTCCCGGTTTAAAAACCAAACCTAAAAAAAAAGGGTTGTTTTTTTTAGGGGGGAAATTTTTGGGGGGGAAAGGGGGGGGTTTCCAACCCCCTTATCCCCGGGGAAAAAAGGGGGACCCTTTTTTTAACCTGGGTTTTTTCCCTTGGGGGGGAAAAAATTTTTTGGGGGTCAGGGAAAAGGGCCCCATTTTGGAAGAAAAAAGGGGGACCCAAGGGACCTAGGGAAAATTGGGGGTTTTTTTAACCTTTTAAAAAGGAAAGGGGGGAAAAAAACCCCATTTTTAAAAAAGGGGGAAAAAAAAAATTTTTTTTTAAAACCCCCAAAAAATTTGGGGGGGCCCCAGAAAAAGGGGTAAAGCAAAAAAAATTTTTTGGGGGAAACCCCCAAAATTAAAAACCTCACCCCCCCTTTTTTGGGGGGGTTTTTTTTTGGGGGAAGGAAAAAGGGGGGCCACCTGGGTTTTGGGGAAAGGGGTGGGCCAAATTTAGAAAGGCCCCCCCCCCCCACAAAAAAGGGGAAACCCCAAAAAAAAGGGGAAAAAAAAAAATTTCGGAGGGGGCCGAAGGGACCTGGCGGGGGAAAAGAAATTTTGAAAAACCCCCCCCCCCAAAACCCCCGGGAAAGGGAAAACGGGGGTAAAGGGTCTTAAAAATTTCCAACCAAACGGGGGGAAATGGGGGGAGGGGGAAATGGGGTGGGGTCAAAAAACCCCTTGCCGTTTTTGGGGGGGGGCCCCTTGTTTTTGTCCAGGGGGGTCCCGGGGGGTTAAAAATTTTTAAAGGGGCCCGGGGGAAAGGTCCTGAAATTTTTCCCCAAATGGGGGGAAATTTGGGTGGGACCAAAAACCCCCGGAGTGAGAGAAATTGGGAAACCCCCCCCCGGGGGCGTAAGTTTCCCGGGGGGGGGAAAATTTAAAAGGGGGGGGAGGAAATAGGCTCCGGGGGAAAATGGTCTGGGTTTTTCCCAAAAACTGGAGGGGCAAAAAAGGGGACCCCCTTATTTTTTCCCGGGACAAATAAATTTTAAATTTTAAAAGGGGAAAAAAAAACCGGGGCCCCTTTTGCGGGTTAATCCTGGGAAACTGGGGTAAAAAAAAGGGGTTTTTGGGTCCAAAAAGGGGGACAAATGGTTTTTGGGGCCCCTTCCCGCAAAAACCCCTTTCTCCGGGGGAGTTTTTACTTTTAACCGGGGGTTTTGGGGGGTTTTTTTGGGTGTGGGTTTTTTGAAAAAAAGGGGGTTTTTTTTTTTTTGGGTGGGGTTTTTTTTTTTTGGGGGGTGGGGTTTTTTTTGTGGGTTTTGGGGTTGGGTGGGGTGGGGGGAAAAAGGGGGTTTTTTTTTTTTGGGGGGGGCTTTTTTGGTTTTTTTTTTTTTTGGGGGGTTTTTTTTTTAAAAAAAATAAATTTAAATTAAAATAAATGGGGAAAAATTTTTTAAAAAAACCCAAAAAATTTAACCCCAAAAAAAATTTTTTTAAAAAATAAAACTTTTCCAATGTAGCCCGGGGTAAAAAAAAAAATTAACCCCAAAGGAACGTTGATGGGAGGCACTTCCCAATTGGATACGTGAACTGGTGGGTTACCTTTGGGCCGGGGGAAGGGATTAAAAAAAGGGGGGGGAGGTTATGGGAAATGCCTCCATTTTGACCAGAAACCGGGGTTAGAAAAGATCCCAAAAACTCAAAAAAAGGAAAAAAGGGGGGGGGGGGCCAAAAAAAGGAAAAAAATCAAAAACCAAAAGGGGGGCCCCTTTTGAAGGCCGCCATTTCCCCTTTTGGGGTTGGGCCCAAATTTTCCCCCTTCCATTTACTTTGGAAAAACCTTTGGGCCCCCTTAAGGGAAATTTTCGTTGGGTCAAGTGGGGGTCCCTTTTTTCCCGGTTTTTCCCCCCCCCGGTGGGGGTTTGGGGGGGTTTTTGGACCCGTCTTTTTTTCCCACGGGGAAGAATCCTGCTCCCGCGGGGAGAAAGAGGAATTTCGAATAAAAACCTTTTGAAAATTTTTTTGGATGTACTCAGACATGGTTGAGTCTCAGGAACGGGTAAGGGGTAAACTCTCCCCAGGAAAACCCTGGGGGAAACCCCGGGAGAAAATCAACGGGGAATCAATTGGCGATGTGGGGGCAAGGTCTTGCTTGCTTCTCGGAAAAAGAAATCAGAAAACTTTTCCGATATGACTGGGGAGACCCCTAAGGGTTTGAGGGACCGGGAGAAAGGGGTAAGCACCGGGGAGGTCCACCAAACGCGGGAAACCCACACTCGGGGCCCCATGCAAAAAATTCGCCCGTCTTTCCGTCAAGCACCCGGGGCATGTTTTGGCTGCACCCCGGAAGGGGGCCCAATAGGATGGGCGAGGAAGACCGGGGTAACACATTTTAAAAGACAGTCTCTCTTTATGCAGTGCTCCAATTTTTAAGGAACAGTGGGTTCTAGGGAATGGGCTAGTTTGCTAGGATCTCCCCCCGACGGAGGAGATGGGTAGGGGTTTCCAAAAACCACGGGAAAAATGGTTTTGAAAAACCATGGCAGCGTCCAAAAGAAGTTCCCCCCGCCAAAACCGGGAAAACCAGGAAGGCCGAATTGAAAGTGGGTTCCCCGGGTTCCGGTACCGACGGGTATGTGTTCAAAAAACGAGGGGAGAGACTGCACCCCCCTAGGGGGAAAAGCCCCTCTCCCCCGTGCCTAGGGAGCGTGTTCCCCGGCCCCCGCCGCGACGGACATACAAACCCCCGAGGAATGTTCAGGGCTGCCCAAGTAGAGACATAGGTTTTCCTTACGCCGTCGGTTAAAATTCCCGCGGATTAGGGGGGGGCTCTATCCCCTTGCATGGGCCCCTTCCACGGTGGCTGGGAAGGAGGGTGTGGAGGCCATAAAAAAACCGACAGGACGGGGTAGGCGGCGTGGTAGGGGTGGTTTTTTGCTTTGGCGGAGCCCTCAGTCTCCGCAAACGGGTATCAATCCGGGTTTCCAAATGGTGACTCGCTTAAAAAGCTAGAATCCCCCCGGGCGGCGAGGGCATCCTTTTAATTTTGGTGGAGAGGCCCCCTTTTTGAACGTGACGCACAACCCGCATCGTTCCAAGCCGCTCCGATCTAGTGTGCGGAACTGCATGGGTAGTCTCCCACAGAGGGGTTCCCTTTTTGCAGGTTCACAGGGCGGTTTTCAGCAGACGAAGCGCGAGCAGGCTCTTGAAGAACTTAAGGAATTCCCGTAGAAAGTCACTAGGTCAGGGGGTGGACCGGATCCCTCGGTCCCAGAGAGGATTGCCCAGGCCAGGGCTTACCAGAGAGGAATACCACGAGGGCCCCCTTGGATCTTTCCGAAGGGAACTGACCAGCCCTAAGTTCCAATGAAGGGGCACTTTGGTGATGGGCCCCGTCAAACTTTGTTCGGCTGGACAAGCGGAGCTTAGGGCCAACAGGAGCGACCGCCAGGGAGGAACCACTGAAAACCACGCTGCTGGAGTTTTGGCGTGAAACTGCTGCATCATGGGGAGGGAGAGCCCGCTGAGCTGCTTTGCTTGCGGGGCGAAACTGTTTTGATTGCTTGACCACGACGGTGTGATGTTGGCGCGCTCGGCAAGGACACCTTGGCGGGATCCTTGGCCCGGGATCTTTTATGTAAAAGGTCGGGGGGTGATCCTCTGGACCACCGCAGGGGTGGGTAAGCCCACACCGGGAGTGGAATTAAGTGGATCCCGGTATTTTACCCGAGCCCGCCGGCCAAACCCGGGTGGCTTTTGCTTTTTTGGGGGGGCGGGGGGAGTCCCCAGGGTCCCCCTACCCCTGGCGGGGCTTGCCGCGGTGGCGGCCAAGGGTAGGCGGGGGGGTAAGAACGGCCAAATCAGGCTCGTAAATGGGGACAGGCAAGAAGGTAAGGGCAGGGGTGATGTTATGAAGTAGACAGGCAAAGGGCAGGCAGGGGCAAAGGATCGTGGTCGGTAAACGTAAGCAAATGGGTTCGGTACACAGTAGGCAAGACTAGGCTTTTTGGAATGCTTTCCCAATAGGCATGTGCACTAAAGATCCGGCAAAGGCCACTGGGAAGAGGCTGGGCTAAAATAGGAGCAGTGCCCTTTAATGGCCAATTACCGGCGCACTTTCCCTTTAAATCTCAGACTGCCGGCGTGCGTGCTCCCTAAGGGGCGGCGCCGCGCACGCCGAGGGACCGAGACGGACGGGGCAGGAGCGTGGCCGGGTAAGTCACTGGGGACCCGGGTAGCGGGATGAGCGGACCCCGGACCCGAGGTGCGGGACAGGGCGCCGCTCAGAGTCGGGGCACGGATGCGCCTGCGACCCGGGACGAGGGTCGCAGGGGCATCCGTGACAGTGAGATTTTCTGAAATGTCATCAATTTTGCTGCTATTGTAATGTGCTGCAGGTTTTTCCCCTCAAATAGTCAAAGCAAAGAGGAAAGAAGGGCACCTCAGTTTGGCAGATCCAACCTAAAAGTTTTGTCTCAAATCAATTTTTGTCAAAAAATTGACTGCAACCATAACCCTAACCCTAAATTTTGAGTTTTTTTCAATTAGGTTTGAATCTGACATCACTTGCCGTCTAATTCCATATTAGAAATACAAATGTGACTTTGGACTGGAAGTGACATCAAAGGGAAGTGATGTTGGAGCGACAGTGCTGCAGGACCAAAAGCACTGGGGAACAGGTAAGCTAACTCATTTAAAACTAATACCCTCCAACCCTAGTTTAGGGTTAAAAGAATTATCTCACCATACACATGGATGGCCACTGGGCTGTACTTAGAACTCCCATTGATCTCAATGAGAGTCCCGACCACCTCACTATTCAAAATGGAGAGGTTTCGTGGCTCGTTCTCGTGATAGATGCAGGTCCCAACTCTGAAATTATCAATGTTTCTCAGACATGTCTATCAGACATTGATGCCATATTCGCATACTTTATCGACTTACCATTAATGTCTATGGTGGGATTACCCCTATAAACTTATGGTCAGGATTAGAGCTAGGTTTAGAGTTAGGGTGAATACGAAGAAATTGTGGTGACAACCTGAACCTGATTTTTTGGCAAATTCATTCAAACCAGTGTCAAATCAAATGATGACAGATTTAAACAACACTTCATACATTACAATAGTTTTAATGGCCAGCATGTATTACTCCTTTGCCCCCGAGAAAACCATTTCTGCTTCACCAATTGATTGTACAGTGATCTTGGGGGAAGATGGGGTTTCTAAAAAACAAGCCCGATCACTAGGCTGTCTTTAGTCTGAACAGGGGTTTATAAGAGTCCATTTCTTACATGATATGAAATAACACAATTTGAAAAGCATTAAAGTAACAACGAAAAGTTGTCAACCACAAACGAAAGTTCAGCCACAGCTAGGTGCCAAACATTGACATGACAGATTTGAGAAGACTACTACAGTGCCTGTACATTTTATTCCTTGTATACACAGTATTGCCGTAAGATCAATTGGCACACAGAATCCCTCACAAAGATGCTCAAGTCAAGTAACTGGAATCTGCAATTTTAATTCAATGCTGTTTACTTAACATCCTCTTGTTATGCAGCCAGCATTCACTCAACATAATGGTTCCTACCTGCCAATGTGCTTTGAGGGATATTGTTACCATTAAATTTGCCATTTACATTTTCATGTTTGACATAATTGAGGAATGGATGCTCTTATGAAAATTAAACTTGTGGTCCTTCTGGGCTACTGTAACCCTGTTAAAATGTAATGAGATTCTTGATGCATCTTCTTTGGGTTATTATTAAATAGAATATCAGTATGACTAATTTCTCCGGCTAAAATGCAGGCTGGGTAGAAGCATTATTGATAGGTCTGAGCACAAATGGTCTTCTTGACTCTGCCTCTAATGGCCTAATAATGCATTATACTTGAATCAGAAATACTTTGAGTTGTAGTGCTTATTGTCATTATTGGAAACACCTGGGTGCATCATTCATCAAGGCTACAAGCAGAACAACCCACTTGTTTATTATTCTGTCACTACACATCTCTATTTAGACTCATGTTCCTCTCATTTGGTTGGCTGCAAAAGAAGACTAGGCCAGACAGAAATTGCTTTGTGGTTTCTTCATGCTGTTTGTGAAGATTCCGAGGTAGTCTTCAAGCATTCAGGTACAAATTCATGATGATATTTTATGGTGGACATCTAATCATGAGAACTGCCTTTTGTGTCGGTCTGGTCTGTCACCTCTCCTAATTAGAAAGGTAGCAGAAAAAAAAAATTTGGGTAAAAAAAGTGTTTATTTGCCATTTTTTTCATCTATTTTCATTACACTCTACTAAAAACAGGATTGGCATTCAAAAATGTTGTCCGTAACAGCTTATGTGACAATTTCTCATTTGTAGTACTCAGAGCCGTCTTAACAGAATTATGGGCCCCTGGGCAAAGCACTGCAGTGGGCCCTGCCATACAATCACCCTAGGTCATGACTCTAGCCACCCACAAACACACCCATGTTATCACGCCACTTATGTCTGGTCACCAGATCCTGAGTTCAAGACTGTTTGGCAGGGCGGGGGCCCTTTGGCCCCCTTCTTCCATGGTTTTTAACTGTTTGCCATCCTAAAAATACAAAAAACAGCAAATCAGAAAAGCCAACCAAGGGATCCAGGGTTGTTTCTGTATTCCTGGGACAAAATACACACGGGGGCCCCTATACTTGGGGGGCCCCGGGCAACTCCCTGTGTGCCCAAGGAAAAGAGGGCCCGGTGTACTTTTTTCAGTATTTGACAAGTTAGCATGGAGACACTGAACTGACATGCTTTTTGAAAGGGACACTTGGCACTAAAATGTTGCGGAGTTCTTATGGGCAAAATGGTTGCCTATTTTATGATTAATGTTTAAAAATTAGGTTGTCTATGGTATGGAGCATGTAGGGCTTGACATGCCACAGTTTTTTTAAATGATAAATCCCCATACGGATGTAAAAAAATTTTTATTTGTATAGAAATTCTTTTATTTTGTAGCTCATACAATACATTTAGAGTTGGGATATAAATATCTCCTAGATGATTCTAAAGCAGTGATTTCTTCCTTTGTGATGTCCTCACCTACCCTTATGGATCACTCCAGAGAATGCGCAGAGCCATATGGCTAGCAGAGGTCTCCTGTAACTGGTGAGAAGAGAACTAGGCTGGAAGTATTGAGCAGTTTTCAATGACAAGGCCTAACAAAGAAGGAGACTCAGAGGAATCTGATGAGGATGCTACAGCCTCAGAGACATTCTAGTGGTAAAGTGGTTGCAGTAGGCTCCAACTCAGCTCCTGCAAGATGCACCTGATAGGGGGCTGTAGAGCCAGAGGATGACGCTGTGGGATAGGGCCGCAGTTTAGGCGACTATGGATTTTTATTTGGACAGAAAAGACTTTTACTATGGGGCGGCTTAGCCAGTATTTCTAATCTGGAGGCACCATTCCCATGCAGAGGTGTGGGCATTTTTTTTGTTCCAGAGAGGGGGAAAATAAAACTTTAAAGGGTGCAAAAGAATTGTCATTGCCAGTAACCAAGAAGTCTTGGCCCATCTTGATAGTGTTGATGAGCTGGAGGCAAGAAGACATGAAGTTGTGCTTGTTTAAGCTTTTCAGGCAACTGAATTTGCCCGGGTCTCAATGCTGAATAAGTTCCAGAGTGGGAGGTTTCAGTTTTCCCCTAAGTTAGTCAAGGGGCCCGCTGAGAAAAGGGCCCCGTGTAGTAGTATAATTCGTGGAAAACCCCAAAGAAGCATTTTTTCTTCATATACATGAAAAAAACTTGAGATTTCGGTTCACATATTTTGTCAAAGATGTTTAGCGCCCACGCTTTTTTAACGTGATTCAAATCGGGCAGTCCTACAACTTATCCTTCCTCCATTAGAGCCCAAATAAGGCCTTCATGGGTCAAAGACCCCTTTCGGAAAAAAAAATAAGAAAAACACAAAATTTTGGGTCCTTTTAAAACACCTGTGAGGGGCGGTCAAAACCCAAAAAAGGAAAAACCCTTCCCTCCCCAAAATT
>JAODAL010042511.1:0-34739 GCA_025379985.1 Phyllomedusa bahiana | reverse complement strand
CCCCAAAAAACCAACCCCCTGTTACATACAGCACACCCAAGACAAACCAACTGCCCCTGTTACATGGAGCACATCCCAGAGACAGAACCAACTGCCCTTTTACATACAGCACATCCCAAGACAAAACCCAAACTGCTCCTGTTACATACAGCACACCCAGTCAGAACCACTGCCTCGTTTACATACAGCACATCCCAAAGTCAGAACCAACTGCCCCTGTTACATACAGCACATCCCAAAGACAGAACCAACTGCCCCTTAAAATCACACATCCCAAGCAAAACCCAAACTGCCCCTGTTACATAAGCACATCCCAGAACAGAACCAACTGCCCTGTTACATACAGCACATCCCAGAGACAAAACCCAACTTTTCCCTGTTACATACCAGCACATCCCAAAGGACAGAACCAACTGCCCCTGTACATACGCACATCCCAGAGACAGAACCAAATTTTTCCCCTGTTACATAAAAGCACATCCCAAGACAGAACCAACTGCCCCTGTTTACATACAGCACATCCCGAACAGGGGAACCCAAACGCCCCTGAAACAACACACATCCAGAGTCACAACCAACTGCCCCTGTTACATACAGCACATCCCAGAGACAGAACCAACTGCCCCTATTACATACAGCACATCCCAGAGACAGAACCAACTGCCCCTGTTACATACAGCACATCCCAGAGACAGAACCAACTGCCCCTATTACATACAGCACATCCCAAAGTCAGAACCAACTGCCCCTGTACATACACACATCCCAGAGACAGAACCAACTGCCCCTATTACATACCGCACCTCCCAACGACAGAACCAACTGCCCATTTTACATACAGCACATCCCAGAGACAGAACCAACTGCCCCTGTTACATACAGCACATCCCAGAGACAGAACCAACTGCCCCTGTTACATACAGCACATCCCAGAGACAGAACCAACTGCCCCTGTTACATACAGCACATCCCAAAGTCAGAACCAACTGCCCCTGTTACATACAGCACATCCCAGAGTCACAACCAACTGCCCCTGTTACATACAGCACATCCCAGAGACAGAACCAACTGCCCCTGTTACATACAGCACATCCCAAAGTCAGAACCAACTGCCCCTGTTACATACAGCACATCCCAGAGACAGAACCAACTGCCCCTGTTACATACAGCACATCCCAGAGACAGAACCAACTGCCCCTGTTACATACAGCACATCCCAGAGTCCAAACCAACTGCCCCTATTACATACAGCACATCCCAGAGACAGAACCAACCGCCCCTGTTACATACAGCACATCCCAAAGTCACAACCAACTGCCCCTGTTACATACAGCACATCCCATAGTCAGAACCAACTGCCCCTCTTACATACAGCACATCCCAAAGTCACAACCAACTGCCCCTGTTACATACAGCACATCCCAAAGTCAGAACCAACTGCCCCTGTTACATACAGCACATCCCAAAGTCAGAACCAACTGCCCCTGTTACATACAGCACATCCCAGAGACAGAACCAACTGCCCCTGTTACATACAGCACATCCCAAAGTCAGAACCAACTGCCCCTATTACATACACACACCCCAAAGAGACAGAACCAACTGCCCCTCTTACAGCACATCCCAGAGACAGAACCAACTGCCCCTGTTACATACAGCACATCCCAAAGTCAGAACCAACCGCCCCTTTACCTGAAGGAGATCCCAGAATCAGGGGCGTAACCTTAGAAGCCTGGGTCCCATAGCAAACTTTTGGATGGGTTCTCCTACTCCCCCCCCCCCTTGCCCACCTCCACGACCACGAACATTTACCAGGACATGCAGTTAGATAATACAAGGGGCAAATACCTCCCCATACATCTCACATCATACTCACATCATACGGCTACCAAACAAATCCCACTTTACCAAAACCAATTTTAAACCAATAACACACTAATAGGAACCTGATTATACCGCCAAGAACAGACCACAAATTACCACCACATATTGGACTAAAAAGCCCCCTACACTATTACCGATCAGTCTACAAAGACCAATATACCGCCATATATGCCCTTTTTTTATAGTGGTAGACACCAGTGTACACAGGCTCTGCAGACTGTATTACCTCCATACAGTGACCATATAGTGGTAGATAGTAGTGTAAGAGGCTCTGCAGACTGTATATTACCGCCATAAAGTGACCATATAGTGGTAGGTACTAGTTTTACCCCGGCCTGCGGACTGTATTTTTACCTCCAAACATTTGCCCAAAATCTAGGGGTTTTCACCAGTGTCCCACGGCTTTTCAGACTGTATATTTAGCCCCAACAGTGCCCCCAAAGGGTAGACGCATTTGGGTACACAGCCTTGAAAGACTGTATATTCCCCTTCCTTACAGTGACCATATTTTGGAAGCCCCTTTTTGTCCCACAGCCTGTGCAGACTTATGTATTACAGTGCATTTACATTTTTTGATCACAGGGGGTTTTTCCCTTTTTTCCGAGTCATTGATTTCCCCCCCTTTGTTATCTTTTAGGTCCCAGGTCGCTTTTCATAAAGACTTTCCCCGCCCCACTTTTCCCTTGCAGATTTAGACATAAATTTCTTAGAACCCTTTATTTTTCCCAGAAACCCCTTGCCCCCCTGGCTATGGGGTCCATTTAGGCAGGCAGGGGTTTTAAAAAAGGCCGGGTTTTTAGGTAGGCAAAAGGGGTTCCCAATATAGGGCAGGCCGGGTTTGGGTAGTTTAATAGGGGCCCCAAAATTGGGACAGGCAGGGGTAGGGGGGCCATATAGGGTAAAAGGGCCAGAGTTTAGGTAGCTATGGGGCCATATATGTGGCGGGCGGGCCCTGGGGTGGGGCTATAGGACCCCCCAACGGGGCAGGCAGGGCATAGGGTGGGGCTATGGGGGACCCACAGGGGCAGACAGGTCAGGGTAGGCTATAGGGGCCCCAATTTCGGGCAGCAGGGGCATGGGGGTAGGTTTATATGGGCCATTAAAAAGGCAACAGGGCTATATTTTGGCAGGCAGGGCTACAAGGGCTAGTAAGGCAGGGCTATAGGGGGCCTTACATTGGGAAAAAAGGGCATAAGGGGCTAAATATGGGAAAAGAGGGGCTTTTGGGGGGCCACTAAAAATAGAGGGGGAAAGGGCTATTAGGGGCCAAATATATGGGGAAAAGGGAAAGGGAATGGGGGGCCAATAAAAAGGGCGGGCGGGGGTTTCCCTTAAAAAAAAAAAAAAAAAGTCACCCCTTCCCCCTGTCCTTGCTCCCTGCAGCTCTGCTCGCAAATTTACCGGGCCAGTCCGGGCCTTTAAAGCGCTCAGGCCAGAGGTGGGGAAAAACCAGGCCCCGCAGCCTGCTCCGCCGGCAGTGCCCCTAGTAATTTTCATTTGGGGCGGGGGGGGGAAACCCGAACAAAACCGGGGTAGAAAGGTTTGTGTTTGTTTGCTGCCATGGGGCCCCGGGCCCCCTAAGGGCCCGGGGCAGCTGCCGTCTGCCCCTGGGGATTTTACGCCCCCCAAAAAATAAAAAACCCACGGGCCCAGGGGTTCAGAAAAAAACTGCCTTTTGGTCCCTTGAACCAGATCCCAGAGTAAGAACCAACCTACCATAATACTAGGAGCAGATCCCAGAATCAGAACCAACTCCCTCCTAGTCCCTAAAGGGCATATTCAAGGTTTTCAAAACCCTGGGTGCCCCTTTTTCATGGAGCAGACCCCAAAGAATCAAAACCCAACCCCCCCCTTTAATAGGGCAGACCCCAAAAAAAACCCCAATTCCCCTGTCGCCTAAACCCGACCCCGGGTTTGTTAACCAATTTCCCCAAATAAAAACCGGGAGCAGATCCCAAAAATCAAACCCATTCCCTGTATTTCAAAGAAGCAGATTTTAGGGGTCAGAAGCAACTCCCCAATAAACCACTATAAATCTTCCCCCAAAAAGTGACATGATGATGGTTTATTTGGACCCCTTTCCCCACCACCCTTTAGGTCACCCCACCACTTTTTTTCCCCCTTCCCAGCAAGCCCCAAAATCCCTTCCCCCCAACACGTACCTTCCACCGGCACCCAAACCCATCATGTAAACCAAACCAAACTACCTTCCCCCCCAGCCAACATAAAGGTCCCCCCCCAAAACGGAAAAACCTTCCACCGGGCCCCCCTCACTTCACCCCGTACCTTCCACCCCAGCCGCCATCATGTCACCACCACGTACCTTCCACCGCAGACCACCGATCCTCAACTCACCACCACTACCTTCCCATACACCTGCAAGAAAGCCAACATCATGTCACTCACCACGCATACCTTACCACCCAGCCGCCATCTACGTCAACCGCAACATGTAGCCTCTCACACCGCAGCAGCCAACACGTCGCCACTCAACTTCAGCTCGATCACCAACACCGTACCCTTCCACTACGCAAGCTGCCTAACACGTCACACCACTGTATCCTTACCACCGCAAGGCACCCAACCCGTCACCCACCACGTACCTCCACCCCAGCCGCCATCACGATACCACCCATACCGCATAAACGTACCTTCCAAGACCGCTGGCCACCATCTCAACGTCACCCTTAACCCACGTACCCCTATCCACCCCGAGCCGCCGTATCCATGTCACCACCACTGTCCCTTCCACCGCAAGCCACCCATACACTTCACCACCACGTACCTTCCACCGCAAGTCCAACAACACGTCACCCACCACCGATACCTTCCACCCCAGCCAGCACAGCCATCACGTCAACAACATGTACCTTCCACCAGCAAGGCCGCCATCACGTCCACCATACCACACTAAACCTTCCACCGCAGCTGCCATCACGTCACCACCACGTATCTTCCACCGCAGGCACCATCACGTCACCACCACGTACCTTCCACCCCAGCCGCCATCACGTCACCACCACGTACCTTCCACCCCAGCCAACATCATGTCACCACCACGTACCTTCCACCCCAGCCGCCATCACGTCACCACCACGTACCTTCCACCGCAGGCAACGCATCACTCACCCACCCAACAGTACCTTCCACCGCAGGCCACCACTCACGCTCACCACCACGTACCTTCCACCGCATCCAACCTCATGTCGCCACCACTTACTTCCAACCAGAATGCACCACCCACACACACCTACGTACCTTCCACCTGCAGCCAGCCATCCAACGTCACACCACTTGACCTCCCCCAACAAGCCAACATCCTGTCACCACCACGAACCTTTCCACCATCCGCCATCATCGTCCACCGGAACATGTACCCTTCCACCGCAGCCAGCCATCACGTCGCCTCAAGTCAACCATCAAAAACCACTATCCTTCCACCGCAGCTGCCATCACGTCACCACCACGTATCTTCCACCGCAGGCACCATCACGTCACCACCACGTACCTTCCACCCCAGCCACCATCACAGATCACCACTCCAACGACTTCCACCCCTGCCAACATCATGTCACCGACCCGACAGTACCTTCCAACCACCCCAGCCGCCATCACTGTCACCTACACCACACTATCTTTCCACCGCAGGCACCATCACGTCCACCACCACGTACCTTCCACGTTTCAATCCACGCATCATACGTCACACCACCTACTACCTTCCAACCAGCAGGATGGGGGGAGCGGTGCTGGGGGGGCGCGGGCCAACATCACTTCACCAACCACCGTACCTTCCACCACCTACCCCCCCCCGCAGCCACCATCACGTCACCACCACGTACCTTCCACCCCAGCCGCCATCACGTCACCAACATGTACCTTCCACCGCAGCCGCCATCACGTCGCCATCACGTCACCACCACGTACCTTCCACCGCAGCTGCCATCACGTCACCACCACGTATCTTCCACCGCAGGCACCATCACGTCACCACCACGTACCTTCCACCGCAGCCACCATCACGAACACCCCATTACCACGTACTATCCACCCAGCCGCCCTCTACTCACCAACCACGTACCTTCCACCCAGCGGCCACATCAACGATCACGCAACCACATACCTTCCTACCCACCCCGAGCCGGGCCTCCATCACCACTAAACCTTCCACCCAGCCCGCCATCCACCAACTAACCTCACCCAAGCCGCTCGATCACCGACGTACCTTATCCAAACCCCAGCCCCATTCATGTCACACCCACACGTACCTTCCAACCGCAGAGCCTAACACTCGATGTACACCACCAACGTACCTTCCAGCCGCAGCCATCATCATCTTATCACCACCACACGATACCTTCCACACAGGCAGCCGCCATCATTAGTGTCGCCATCAAACGACACCCACCACGTACCTTCCACCGAGCACTGCCATCCAACTGCACCACCACGTTATCTTCCACCTGCAGAGGCACCATCACGTCACCTAAACCACACTACCTTCCACCTTGCAGCCACCATCCCTCAACCACCACGTACCTTCCACCGCGCCAGCCACCATCAACACACGACACCGTACACCACGTACCCATCCACCCCAGCCGCCATCATCACGACCATCCTATAACCTACGATACCATTCCGACACCGCACCGCGCCCACACGTCCCAACCAGAACCAACGTACGTTCCACCGCAGCCCACCATCATCAAGGTTCACCACCCAACTACCTTCCACCGCAGTGCCCACGAGGGCCATCACGACAACCACCACTACAGACACCGTTTCACCGCACTGCCACATCACGTCACCACCTACGTTATATTCCACCGCAGAGGCACCATCACTCACCCACCCTACGTAATCTTCCACTCGCAGCCGCCAATCAACGTCACCCAAAAACCAACGTACCTTTCCATTCCAGCCAGCATCACTTCACCTACCGAACGTATCTTCCAGCGGCAGCTCGGCATTCACGTCACCAGACCCACGAAACTTCCCAACGCAGCCTCGCCGCCATCACGTCACCACCACTACCATTCCACCACCAAGAGCCGACATCAGTCACCGACCAAACGTAACTTTCCAAACGCAGCCGCCATCAACCGTTCACTACCACGTACCTCCACCGCAGCACCATCACAGTCACCAATACCCACGTATACCCACCACCGCAAGGCCACCACCACGTAACCTTTCCACCGCAGCCTCACCACCAATACCTCACACGCTACCTCGTAACCTTTCCAAACCGCAAAGCACAACACCCCCCTCCCTTTCCACCGCACAGCACCCTCACGTAACCCCCCACGAAACCTTCCCCCGCAGAACCATCACTCACCACCACGTACCTTCCACGGGCAGGCCCCAAAACACTCACCACCACAATCCCCCCGCGGGGCACCATCACGTAAACCAAACCACTACCTTCCACCGCACCCACCTTTCACGTAAAACCACCACGTAAATTTTTCCACCGCAGGCACCCACATCACCCCCCCAAGGGACCTTCCACCCGGCCACCCATCACTTCACCACCACGACCTTCCCCCCAGCCCCATCATGTCACCACCCCCCACCTTCCACCCCCAGCCCCCATAAATTCACCCCCACGAAATTTTTCCCCACCCCCCCCAACATAAACGGTCACCACCACGACCTTCCACCCCAACCCGGGCCCATTAAACGTCACCAACATGAAACCCTTCCCCCGCAGCCGCCATCACGTGGGCCACCCAAAACCGTCCCCACCACGTACCCTTTTTCCCCCCCCGCACTGCCATCAGGGGTAACCACCCACCTACCTTCCACCCCAGCCCCCCATAAATTAACCACGTACCTTCCCCACCCCAGCCCCCATAAACCACTACCTTCCACCCCAGCCGCCATCACCACGTACCTTCCACCCCACCCCATCATTTCACCACCAGGGTCCCTTTCCCAAACCCCCGCAGCCAACATCATGTCACCCCCAAACTACCCTTCCCCCCGGGGCCCCAACATTCACCACCACTACCTTCCCCCCGCAGCCGCCATCACGTCGCCATCACGTCACCACCACAACCTTCCCCCCGCAGTTTGCCATCACGTCCCCAAACCACTATTTTTCCACCGCAGGAAACCATCACGTCACCCCCCCAACTTTAACCTTCCACCGCGAGCCACCACACTCACCACCAACGCCCTTTTCCACCGCAGCCCCCAAACCATTCACCACCCACAAACCTTCCCCCCACCGCCATCACGTCACCCCCAACGTCCCTTTTTCCACCGCAGCCCCCCAAACCAACGTCCCCCAACCAGGGTACCTTCCACCGCACCACCATAAACGTCACCACCAAAAACCCGTCCCTTTTCCAAACCGCCCCCCCGCCATCCCCCCGCCCCACCACCCCCCGTCCCCCTTCCCCCGCGGGCTGCCCAGGGTAAACCACCAACGTATTTTCCCCACCGCAGGCCCATCACGTCACCACCACGTATCTTTCCCCCGGGCACCCGCCTCCGTCACCACCACGTACCTTTCCACCCAGCCAGCTTTCACTCACCACCCGCGAAATTTTCCCCAGCGCGCCCCCATCACCCCAACCCCCCAAACGTAAATTTCCGGGCCGCCCGCCATCACGTCACCCCCACGTACCTTCCCCCCCAGCCACCATCACGTCACCACCACGTAAACTTCCCACCCCGGCCCAGCCCCATACGTCCCCCACCACGTACCTTCCCCCGCGGGGCACCATCACGAAACCAAAAACGTACCTTCCACCCCCCACCAAAAACCAAACCAAACGTACCTTCCCCCGCAGCCCCCACCACGCCCACCACCACGTTCCCTTTTCCCCCAGCCCCCCAACACGACCCCCCCACCATTTACCTTCCCCCCCCAAAGCCGCCATCGCCCCACTACCTTCCCCCCCCAGCCCCCAAACACCCCTTCCCTTTCCCCCCCACCCGCCTTTTCCACCACGTCCCTTTCCAAACCCCACCGGGCCATCCCCCCGGGGCCCTTTTCCACCCCAGCCGCCACCCACCACTACCTTCCCCCCACCCCCCAATCCCCCAAGAAACCTTCCACCCCAGCCAACATAAACTCACCCCCCACGAAACCTTTCCCCCCAAAGCCAACATCAGGGTCCCCCAACCCCACTTTCCTTCCCCCGCACCACCACCCACCCCACCCCCAAACGTACCTTCCACCGCACCCAAACCCATCAGGGTCCCCTCCCAAACGTCCCTTCCCCCCCAGCCGCCATAAACGTCACCAACATTCCCTTCCCCCGCAGCCGCCACCCACGTAAACGACCACGTACCTTCCACCGCAGTTTGCCTTTCACCCCACCCCCCACTACCTTCCACCGCAGCCGCCATCACTTCCCCCAAACCTTTACCTTCCACCGCAGCCCCCAAATCCCCTCATCCCCAAACGTACCTTCCACCGGCAGCTGCCATCACGAAACCCCCCAACTACCCTTCCACCGAAAGGCACCATCATCACCAACCACGCCCTTTCCCACCCCAGCCCCGGCCAAAATCACTTCCCCAAACCCCCGTTAACCTTTCCCCCTCCACCCAAACCATCATTCACCCCCACGTACCTCCCACCCCAGCCGCCTTTCACGTCCCCAAACCAGGGAACCCTTCCCCCCCCACCCCGCCATCACGTCACCACCACGTACCTTCCACCGCAGCCGCCATCACTTCACCACCACGTACCTTCCACCGCAGCCAACATCACGTCACCACCACGTACCTTCCCCCCGGAAAGGCCAACATAAATGTCCCCCACCACCGCCCCCTTCCCCCGGGCACCCAAAACATCCCCTCACCACCCCCTTTAACCTTCCACCGCGGGCCAACATCTTTTTAAACCACCCAACGCCCTTCCACCCCCCGCCATAAACGTCCCCCAACTGTAACCCTTCCCACCGCGCCCCCCCCTCACGTCCCCCACCAACGTACCTTTCCACCGCAGCCCCCATCACTCACCAACCACGTCCCCTTCCCCCCGGGGCACCCCGTCACCACCCCCCCTCCCTTTCCCAACCGCTGCCCACCATCAGTCCCCCAAACCCACTACCTTCCCCCGCACCCCCTTTCCACCACCCAACGTACCTTCCACCGCAGCCGCCATCACGTCCCCCCACCAGAAATCTTCCAACGAAAGCCCCCAAAAGTCACCCCCCAACGACCTTCCCCCCGGAAGCACCACCACCCCCACCCCCCACGTCCCTTTCCCCCGCAGCCACCATCACGTCCCCCACCAGTACCTTCCCCCCCACCAACATCATGTCCCACCACTCCCTTTCCCCCCCGCAGCCCCCACACGTCCCACCAGTATCTTCCACCGCAGCCGCCCATCACTCACCCCCCACTACCTTCCACCCAGCCACCACTCACCACCACGTACCTTCCACCGCGCCGCCCCCAACTCACCCCCAAAATCCCTTTCCCCCCCCGCAGCCCCACCACGTCACCACCACGTACCTTCCACCGCAGCCACCATCACGTCACCACCACGTACCTTCCCCAAACCCCACCAACACATTACCACCAAATCCCCCACCGCACCCACCACACGTAAACACCACTACCTTCCCCCCCAGCCCCCATCACGTCACCAACATTCCCTTCCACCGCAGCCCCCACCCCGTCGCCACACGTCACCCCCCACGTACCTTCCACCCCAGCCGCCCCTATTTCCCCACCACTCCCTTTTTCCCCCGCAGCACATCTCCGTAACCACCACTCCCTTCCATGCGGCCCCATCACGTCACCACCACTACCTTCCACGCGGGCACCATCACGTCCCCACCACGATTTTCCCCCCCAAAGGCCCCCACCCCGTCACCCCCACTTTCCCTTCCACCGCACCCCCATCACTCACCACCACTATCTTCCCCCCGCGGGGCACCATCACTCCCCCACCACAAACCTTCCCCCGCGGCCACATCATTTACCCACCAGTCCCCTTCCACCCCACCCATCATGTCACCACCACGTATTCCCCGCAGCCACCACATTCACCACCACGTCCCTTCCCCCGCAGCCAACATATTCACCACCACGACCCTTCCCCCCCAGCCACCATCACTCCCAACATGTCCCTTTCCCCAACCGCACCCGCCACACTCCCCATCACGTCACCACCCCGTACCTTCCACCGCAGCTGCCATCACGTCACCACCACGTATCTTCCACCGCAGGCACCACACTCCCCACCACGTACCTTCCACCCCACCGCCAAAATCACCAACCCACTACCTTCCACGCGGCCACCACAGTCCCACCACATACCTTCCACCCCAGCCGCCATCACCACGTACCTTCCACCCCAGCCCCCATCACTTACCACCCGTACTTCCCCCGCAGCCAACATAAACCACCACCAGTCCCTCCACCCCAGCCGCCACACGCCCCAACATTCCCTTTCCCCCGCACCCGCCAACCCGTCCCACCACGTACCCCCCGCAGCTGCCATCACGCACCACCACATCTTCCCCCAGGCCCACACGTCCCCCACCACGTACCTTCCACCCACCACATCACGTCACCCCCACGAACTCCCACCCAAAAACCATGTCCCACACGTCCCTTCCCACCCCAGCCGCCTCACTCACCCCCACTATCTTCCCCCCGCAGGCACCATCACGTCCCCAAAACACTACCTTCCACCCAGCCCCCATACTCACCACCACGACCTTTCCCCCCGCACCAACACACGACCCCACCCTACCTTCCCGCAGCCCCCACCCGTCCCCACCACGTCCTTCCACTGACCCCGCCATCACTACCCCACGACCTTCCACCGCAGCCAACATCAGTCACCCCCACGTTCCCTTCCCCCCAGCCCCCATCACTCCCCAAACATTACCTTCCCCGCACCGCCTACGTCCCCACCCACTCACCACCACTACCTTCCCACCGCAGCTGCCCAGTCACCACCACTATCTTCCACCGCGGGCCCCCATCAAGTCGCCACCACGTCCCTTCCACCCCAGCCTCCATCAGTCACCCCCCTACCCCACCCACCCCCATCACGTCACCACCACGTACCTTCCACCGCAGCCACCATCACGTCACCACCACGTACCTTCCACCCCAGCCGCCATCACCACGTACCTTCCACCCCAGCCGCCATCACCACGTACCTTCCACCCCAGCCGCCATCACCACGTACCTTCCACCCCAGCCGCCATCATGCACCCCACTCCCTTTCCCCCGCAGCCACATCATTCACCACCACTACCTTCCACCGCAGCCAACATCATGTCCCACCATCCCTTTTCCCCCAAAGCCGCCATCACGCGCCACCGCACCACCCGTACCTTCCCCCGCGCTGCCATCACTCCCCCCCACGTTCTTCCCCGCAGCACCATCACCCCCACCCCGACCCCCCCACCGCAGCCCCATCACGTCACCCCCAAAACGTCCCTTCCACCGACCCACCATCACGTCACAACCCGTCCCTTTCCCACCCCAGCCGCCATCACGTCACCACCACGTACCTTCCACCCCAGCCGCCATCACCACGTACCTTCCACCCCAGCCGCCATCATGTCACCACCACGTACCTTCCACCGCAGCCAACATCATGTCACCACCACGTACCTTCCACCGCAGCCAACATCATGTCACCACCACGTACCTTCCACCGCAGCCGCCATCACGTCGCCATCACGTCACCACCACGTACCTTCCACCGCAGCTGCCATCACGTCACCACCACGTATCTTCCACCGCAGGCACCATCACGTCACCACCACGTACCTTCACCGAGCCCCATCACGTCCCACCACGTACCTTCCCGCAGCCCCATCACCACCCCCCACGTCCTTCCACCCCAGCCCCATCACCTCACCACCACGACCTTCCCCGCAGCCGCCTCACTTCACCACCACGTACCTTCCACCCAGCCACCACACTCACCCCACGAACCTTCCACCTGCAGCCGCCATCCGTCACCCCCGACCTTCCCCCGAAACTCCCATCACGTCCCCAACCACTACTTCCACCGCAGCCCCCCTCCGCACCCCACGTATTTTCCCACCGCAGCCGCCTCGTCCCCACCACGTACCTTCCACCCCACCCATCACGTCACCCCCAAATATTCTTCCAGCCACCGCCTACCACCACCACGTATCTTCCAGCGCAGCCGCCATCACGTCACCACCACGTACCTTCCACCCCAGCCAGCATCACGTCACCACCACGTATCTTCCAGCGCAGCCGCCATCACGTCACCACCCCACTTTCCCTTCCACCCCCAGGCCCACCACGTCACCACCACGTACCTTCCACCGCAGCCACCACCACGTACCTTCCACCGCAGGCACAATCACGTCACCACCACGTACCTTCCACCCACCCCCCAACCACGTCCCTTTCCACCGCACACCCCAAACGTCACCACCACGTATCTTCCACCGCAGCACCATACGTCACCCCCACGTCCCTTTCCCCCCCCAGCCCCTACCAGAAACCTTCCCCCCCCAGCCGCCATCACCACGTACCTTCCACCCCAGCCGCCATCACCACGTACCTTCCACCCCAGCCGCCATCACCACGTACCTTCCACCCCAGCCGCCATCACCACGTACCTTCCACCCCAGCCAACATCACGTCACCACCACGTACCTTCCACCCCAGCCAACATCATGTCACCACCACGTACCTTCCACCGCAGCCGCCATCACGTCACCACCACGTACCTTCCACCGCACCCCAACATCACTCCCACCACGTCCTTCCCCCCCACCCCCATCACGCACCCAGTACCTTCCCCCGAAAGCCCCATCACTCACCACCACGTTTCCCCACCGAAGCTGCCTTCCCACCACCCCACGTACCTTCCACCCCCGCCCCCATCATGTCACCACCACGTACCTTCCACCCCAGCCGCCATCACCACGTACCTTCCACCGCAGCCGCCATCACGTCACCACCACGTACCTTCCACCGCAGCCGCCATCACGTCACCACCACGTATCTTCCACCGCAGGCACCATCACGTCACCACCACGTACCTTCCACCGCAGCCGCCATCCGTCAAAAACCCAGTACCTTCCACCCCAGAAAAATCATGTCACCACCACGTACCTTCCACCCCAGCCCCCATCACGTCACCACCACGTACCTTCCACCCCAGCCGCCAAACCCCTACCAACGTACCTTCCCCCGCACCGCCATACTTCAAAACCACTCCCCTTCCACCGCAGCCAACATCACGTCACCACCACGTACCTTCCACCGCAGCCAACATCATGTCACCACCACGTACCTTCCACCGCAGCCAACATCAGTCCCCACCAGACCTTCCCCCGGGCAGCCAAATCATGTACCACCACGTACCTTCCACCCAGCCCCATCACGCACCAACATGTACCTTTCCACCGCCCCCCCACCACCACCCCACGTACCTTCCACCGCAGCCGCCATCACGTCACCACCACGTACCTTCCACCGCAGCCGTCACCACCACGTACCTTCCACCGCAGCCACCATCACGTCACCACCACGTCACCACCACGTACCTTCCACCGCAGCCGCCATCACGTCACCACCACGTATCTTCCAACGCAGCCCCCACCCCCAACCACGACCTTCCCCCGCGGGCACCACCGTCACCACCACGTCCCTTTCCCACCGCCCCACCATCACTCACCACCCCTACCCCCCCCCACCCAACATCAGTCCCACCAGTCCCTTTCCACCCCAGCCCCATCACGTCACCACCAGTTTCCCCAACCGCAGCCGCCATCACGTCACCACCACGTACCTTCCACCGCAGCCACCACGTCACCACCACTACCTTCCACGCAGCCCCACCACCAACCCCCCAAGGGCCCTTCCCCGCAGCCGCCACCACGTCCCACCACGTACTTCACGCAGCCCCCCATCACGTCACCACCACGTACCTTCCACCCCAGCCAACATCATGTCACCACCAAGTATCTTCCACCGCAGCCACCATCACGTCACCACCACGTACCTTCCACCCCCACCCCGCCATCCTCACCAAACATTCCTTTCCCCACCGCAGCCGCCATCACGTCGCCATCACGTCACCACCACGTACCTTCCACCCCAGCCACACCCCGGGCCACCAGGGTACCTTCCACCCAGGCAGCACTCACGTAACCACCCCCGTACCTTCCCCCAAGGCACCATCACGTCACCAAACGTACCTTCCACGCAGGCACCATCACTCACCACCACTACTTCCCCCCGGGCCCCCACACGTCACCACCAGACTTCCACCGCAGCCGCCATCACGTCACCACCACGTATCTTCCACCGCGGCACCATCACGCCCAACTCCCTTCCACCGCAGCCCCACCACCACCCCCACGTACCTTCCCCCCGAGCCCCCACCCTCACCCCCACGACCTTTCCCACCCACCCCACCCCCACGTCCCCAAACCACTACCTTCCACCCCCATCACGTCACCACCACGTACCTTCCACCGCAGCCACCATCACGTCACCACCACGTACCTTCCACCGCAGCCACCATCACGTCACCACCACGTACCTTCCACCGCAGGCACCATCACGTCACCACCACGTACCTTCCACCCCAGCCGCCATCACCACGTACCTTCCACCCACCCGCTCACTCACCAACTTTTTACCTTCCACCCAGCCCCCATCACGGTCCCATCCGTCACCACCACGTACCTTCCACCCCAGCCAGCATCTCACGTCACCACCACGTACCTTCCACCGCAGGCAGCATCTCACGTAACCACCACGTACCTTCCACTGCAGGCACCATCACGTCACCACCACGTATCTTCCACCGCAGGCACCATCACGTCACCACCACGTACCTTCCACCGCAGCCACCATCACGTCACCACCACGTACCTTCCACCGCAGGCACCATCACGTCACCACCACGTACCTTCCACCGCAGCCGCCATCACGTCACCACCACGTACCTTCCACCGCAGCCACCACCACGTCACCACCACGTCCCTTTTTCCCGCACCCACCCCACGTCACCACCACGTCCCTTTCCCCCGCACCACCATCACGTCACACCACTATCTTTCACCGCGCACCATCACGTCACCACCAAGTACCTTCCACCCAAACCACCACACGTCAACCCCCAGACCTTCCACCCCCGCCCCCCTCACTCCCCCCACCAGTACTTCCACCCCACCACCATCACGTCCCCACCACGTACCTTCCCCCCGCGGGCACCATCCGTCACCACCACTCCCTTCCCCCCGCGGCACCATCCGTCCCCCACCCCTACCTTCCACCGCAAAAACCCCACACTCACCACCACTCCCTTCCCCGCAGCCACCACCACGTCACCCCCACGTACCTTCCACCCAGCCACCACCACCCCAACCACGTCCCTTCCACCGCACCACCCCACGTACCCCCCCAGACCTTCCACCCCAGCCGCCATCACGTCACCACCACGTACCTTCCACCGCAGCCCCATATCACCACCAACCACGATTTTTACACCGCAGCCTCCCCACCACGTACCTTCCCAAAAGCACCCCACCATACGTAACCCCACGCACCACCACGAACCTCCACTGCAGCCCCCCCCACGTCCCCCACCCGTAACCCCCCCCCCCCCCCCCCCACCCCCCCAACCTTCCCCCCCCCCCCCCCCCCCCCCCCCCCCCCCCCCCCCCCCCCCCCCCATCATGTCACCACCACGGTATTTCCACCGCAAGCCACCAATCTACGTCCCAAACCACGTATCTTCCACCGCAGGCACCATCACGTCACCACCACGTACCTTCCACCGCAGCCACCATCACGTCACCACCACGTACCTTCCACCGCAGCCACCACCACGTCACCACCACGTACCTTCCACCGCAGCCACCATCACGTCACCACCACGTACCTTCCACCCCAGCCGCCATCACGTCACCACCACGTACCTTCCACCGCAGGCACCATCAGCACCCCCCCACGCCCCTTCCCCCCGCAGCCACCATCACGTCACCACCACGTATCTTCCACCGCAGGCACCATCACGTCACCACCAACGTCCCTTTCCCCCGCAGGCACCATCACGTACCACCACGACCTTCCCCGCAGGACCATCCGTCCCCCACCACTACCTTCCACCGCAGCCCCCAAACCGTCACCACCACGTCCTTCCCCGCCCCCGTCCCCCCACGTACCTTCCACCGCACCTCCCCCACCCCAAGTACCTTCCACCGCAGGCACATCACCCCACCACCACTCCCTTCCACCCCCACCCACCATGCTCACCCCACCACAACCTTCCACCCCACCACCATCACTCCCCCACCACTACCTTCCCCCGCAGCCACCCACCCCACCCCCCACGTCCCTTTCCCACGCCGCCACCACCCACGTCCCCACCACACCTTCCACCCCCCCGCCACATTAAACCAAACCACGTACCTTCCACCGCAGGCACCATCACGTCACCACCACGTACCTTCCACCGCAGCCGTCACCACCACGTACCTTCCACCGCAGCCACCATCACGTCACCACCACGTACCTTCCACCGCAGCCCCCATAGTCAAAAACCCACTACCTTCCACCGCAGCCCATCCCGCCCACCACCCCCACCTTCCCCCGCAGCCCCCCATCATACCAAACTACCTTCCACCGCAGCCACCACCACGTCACCCCCACGTACCTTCCACCGCAGCCCCCACCCCCAGTCACCACCACTACCTTCCCCCGCAAACACCACCCCGTCACCCCCCAGTCCCTTCCCCGAAAACCACCACCACGTATCTTCCACCGCAGGACCCCCAACGTCCCCCAACCACTACCTTCCCCCGCAGCCACCACCACTCCCCCCCACAAACCTTCCCCCGCAGCCAACAGGGGCCCCCCCCAAACCTTTCCCCAGAGGCACCTCCCCCCCACCACCTACCTTCCACCGCAGCCACCATCATGTCACCACCACGTACCTTCCACCGCAGCCGCCACCACGTCACCACCACGTACCTTCCACCGCAGGCACCATCACGTCACCACCACGAAACTTCCACCACAGCCGCCATCTTGTATTCCCCTGCAGTATAGTTGGGTGTCTGGATGTGGTGAGCGGGCAGTCTGGGATGCTGGGCTTCTCTGCTCTCATTCTGGAGCCTTGTGATCCCGGCTGTGAACAATGAGCAGCCATATAGCAGTAGCCTCCAGTCCCTCAACAAGAAGGATATTATGCCCCCTCCCTGTGTCCCCACAAATAAGTGCACACGGGTTAACCTCTGAGCTGCCTGTTGTCTTTAGAGAGTTTCTTCTGGCCACCCTGGGGACCATGGCTACAGCGGGACAGAGAGCACCAGGCCTCACACAGAGTCTGAGCAAACATGGGAACACAAAGGCCAGAAAAGAAATCCAAAGTATCCCAAGCTGTAGAGGACAAATGATCATTTACAGGACTCTAGTTACTAACAGCAAGCAAAGATTCAATGAGACCGCTCAGCTGACAAACGCCTTGGACACATGCACAGCGCGACCCCTCTTACAGTAGAGCTCCGCAGTGTGACCGCTCTTACAGTAGAGAGCTCCGCAGTGTGACCGCTCTTACAGTAGAGACCTCCGCAGTGTGACCGCTCTTACAGTAGAGACCTCCGCAGTGTGACCGCTCTTACAGTAGAGGCTCCGCAGTGTGACCGCTCTTACAGTAGAGACCTCCGCAGTGTGACCGCTCTTACAGTAGAGACCTCCGCAGTGTGACCGCGCTTACAGTAGAGAGCTCCGCAGTGTGACCGCTCTTACGGTAGAGAGCTCCGCAGTGTGACCGCTCTTACGGTAGAGAGCTCCGCAGTGTGACAGCTCTTACGTGTAGAGAGCTCCGCAGTGTGGGACCGCTCTTACTGTAGAGACACGGCAGGGTGCCCGCTCTTACGGTTTTGTCTCCGCAGTGTGACCGCTCTTACTGCAGAGACCTCCACTGTGTGACAGCTCTTACGGCAGAGACCTCCACTGTGTGACAGCTCTTACAGCAGAGACCTCCACTGTGTGACAGCTCTTACAGCAGAGACCTCCACTGTGTGACAGCTCTTACAGCAGAGACCTCCACTGTGTGACCGCTCTTACCGTCGAGGCTCCACTGTGTGACCGCTCTTACAGCAGGACCTCCACTGTGTGACCGCTTTCTTACAGTAGAGAGCTCCACAATGTGACCGCTCTTACGGTTTAGAGAAGCTCCACAATGTGACCGCTCTTACCGGTAGAGGAGCTCCCGCAGTGTGGCCGTCTTTACGGTAGAGAGTCGTCCGCAGTGTGGCCGCTCTTACGGTAGAGAGCTCCGCAGTGTCGACCGCTCTTACGGTAGAGAGCTCCGCAGTGTGACCGCCTCTTACGGTTTAGAGAGCTCCGCGAGTGTGACCGCTCTTACGGTAGAGAGCTCCGCAGTGTGACCGCTCTTTACGGTAGAGAGCTCCGCAGTGTGACCGCTCTTACGGTAGAGAGCCTCCGCAGTGTGACCGCTCTTACGGTAGAGAGCTCCACAATGTGACCGCTCTTACGGTAGAGAGCTCCGCAGTGTGGCCGCTCTTACGGTAGAGAGCTCCGCAGTGTGACCGCTCTTAGGGTAGAGAGCTCCGCAGTGTGACCGCTCTTACGGTAGAGAGCTCCGCAGTGTGACCGCTCTTACGGTAGAGACTCCGCAGTGTGACCCGCTCTTACGTAGAGAGACCCGCAGTGTGTACCGCCTCTTACGGTAGAGAGCTCCACTGTGTGACCGCTCTTACAGCAGAGACCTCCACTGTGTGACAGCTCTTACAGCAGAGACCCTCCACTGTGTGACAGCTCTTACAGCAGAGACCTCCAGCTGTGACCGCTCTTACAGTAGAGGCTCCACAGTGTGACCGCTCTTACAGCAGAGACCTCCACTGTGTGACCGCTCTTACAGTAGAGGCTCCACAGTGTGACCGCTCTTACAGTAGAGGCTCCACAGTGTGACAGCTCTTATGGTAGAGGCTCCACAGTGTGACAGCTCTTATGGTAGAGGCTCCACAGTGTGACAGCTCTTATGGTAGAGGCTCCACAGTGTGACAGCTCTTATGGTAGAGGCTCCGCAGTGTGACAGCTCTTACGGTAGAGGCTCCGCAGTGTGACCGCTCTTACGGTAGAGACTCCGCAGTGTGACCGCTCTTACGGTAGAGACTCCGCAGTGTGACCGCTCTTACGGTAGAGAGCTCCGCAGTGTGACCGCTCTTACGGTAGAGAGCTCCGCAGTGTGACCGCTCTTACGGTAGAGAGCTCCGCAGTGTGATTTAGTTGAAGAACTTCTCTGCTCCTCATGTGAAATCACTTCTCTTTTTGTGACCACATCTTCCACAGGTAGAAGATAATCCTGCCAGACTACCCTATTACAGAAACCGTGCATAGGTCATGGGGTAGAAAATGAGAGTTTATGTGACAACCAGAGAAGGGATCATTGTCCTACAAGTCAATGTGTGAAGCAGCAGAGGATCCCTCATTGTCCAGTCCTGTATCACTTAATAAGCAGAACCCAGCCAAGGACAAAAGCACCGCCACAGATCCGGGGCCCGAGGGGGAGGCTGATGGAAGGATAGAGGACACCACAGCATCTCGGGCCCCATTCTTGCAGAGCAGCTCCAGGAACAGGTGCCCAACGAGCAGCATGTCTGGACCGTCAGGGGCCCATCGAGCTGCATGTCTGGACCGTCGGGTGCCCTACGAGCAGCATGTCTGGACCGTCGGGTGCCCAACGAGCAGCATGTCTGGACCGTCGGGTGCCCAACGAGCAGCATGTCTGGACCGTCGGGTGCCCAACGAGCAGCATGTCTGGACCGCCAGGGGCCCAACGAGCAGCATGTCTGGACCGTCAGGTGCCCAACGAGCAGCATGTCTGGACCGGCAGGGGCCCAACGAGCAGCATGGCTGGACCGTCAGGTGCCCAACGCGCAGCATGTCAGGTGCTTTCTGGACTATCAGGTGGCCCAACGAGCAGCATGTCAGGTGCTTTCTGGACTGTCAGGTGCTTGTCCACTCAATCACTGGCGAGATCTGGGCTGGCTTTTATTTCACGAAAACATTCGGGAAAAAGACCATCTTGACCTAGTTGTGCGACACAACTGATGCTTTGTTACAATGATTGGCTCTCCCTGGAGCCCAGAAAGGGAAAAGTCGGTGCTGCTGCTGTGTTACACTATAACAAAGCCTCAGCTGATAAGTAACCAATCCCTTATTAGAGGATTTTCAGTTGTGGGTGGCTTGGGTTCCCCATGAACACAGGTTGAGGACGGGAATGTGGCCTTTATTCGGGTCATACATAGTACTGTCCCCCCACTATTCATTAGGCAAGGCTCATCTACATTCCTCTTTGACCCCACTGAAGACATCAGCCAATTTCAGGGAGGAGAGTGTAGGGGATAGTGTCATATTGGGGCCAAATTTGTGAACAGCTCAGAAGCAGAGGATTAATTGCATTTTATTGGCACGTTGGCCCCAGTGATGTCAGAGGTACAGATCGAAACCTCTCACCTGATCCCACGTTCACTCCATGACTAGATATTTATTTTAGAGTGACGGCATCACCCCCACTTCACAATACTCCAAGGGGCACCAGAGTATAAAGTCTGCAGACCCATAGGCACGCTTTTTTTTTTGTTTTGTTTTTTGACAGTAACTCCTCCTGTCTATGCATGGACTTGAGGGGTGCTGTGTCTCCAGCGTTCAGATGCTACAAGTAACCCAATGACTTAGGCGCTCCTGCCCACTAATCCTTCTATGCTGCTCTGAGCAGTCACAACTCTTGCTAACAGTTGCTTGTTTTTTGCTGTCCATAGATGACTTCTCCAGTAAAGGTCTATTACAGCCAGACCACACAGACAGACAGCCGGCCTCTCATCGGCACCAACCTGAGGAGGAGACGTGTGATGACGAAGGACGGAAGGAGCAATGTGCGCATAGACCACATTACTGACAAGAGCTTCCTCTACCTCAAGGACCTGTGGACAACCTTCATTGACATGCAGTGGAGATACAAACTACTTCTATTCTCCACCACGTTTGCAGGAACCTGGTTTATTTTTGGGGTTATCTGGTACTTGGTGGCTTTAGTCCATGGAGATCTTTTGGAATTTAATGCTCCCGCTAACCATACGCCTTGTGTGATGCAGGTGCACACACTGACTGGAGCCTTCCTCTTCTCATTGGAGTCACAAACCACCATTGGTTATGGTTTCCCGGGTACTTTCATGAGGAGTCCCCTTTTGGAAATTTTTTCCCGCTCATAACCCAGCGGGTTTTTACTAAAAATTCCTAAAAATTTTTCATCACTGGAACTTTCTTGGCAAAAATTGCCCGGCCCAAGAAAAGGGCAGAAACCCATAAAATTTCATCAAATCGGGTGGTTGCCCAGCAAGGGGGCAAACCCCTGTCTATGATCCTTGGCCAACATGGGGAAAGACTTACTGTTTGGGAAACCCAAGTGACCGGAAAGCTCCTCCAGACACAGGTCAGCAAGGAGGGCGCCCAACGTGAAATCAAATCAGATCAATGTGGACTTCCAGGTGGACACATCCTCAGACAGTCCATTTTTAATCCTACCCCTCACCTTCTCCCAAAAGGGGTGGAGGGACTAAAAGTCCCTGAGAGATGTTGCCACCCCGCTAAAGGAGGGGGGGACTTTGCGCTAGTGGTCAACCCTGATTGGGACAGTGGAGCCCCCCCAATCCCACATGCCAGGTGCGTACGTCTTACCTTCCGAAAAAAATCCTATGGGGCTACGAGTTCAGTCCGATCATTTCATTGTCCTCCAGTGGAAAATACGTGGCAGACTTCAGCCTTTTCGACCCAATTTCCTAAAAGTTTCTCCCCCTGTTTTTCCCAAATAGACTGCCCCTTTAAAGGGCCCCGGAGAAACAAAATTGAAGAAATCATTAAAAAAAAAACCTGAGAAAAACGGAGTCCGCTAATTTGCCCCCGCATCAGAAAACCGTCTGACCCTAAAGTTTCACGGGGGTGGGGCTTGCATTCCATAGAAAGATCGGTCGCCATCCCTTTTGCCTTTTTTTTTTAAAAATCCCTTTCTAGAAACTGATAAAAAACCCCAAACCAGGGAATGTTTCTCCCAGGTAACATTTACCCCAAATTTGTCCTGTTTTTCCAGGAGCGGAGCAAATCAAAAGTGTTAGCACGGGTCCCACTTTAACGGGCGGGTTTTCCCACTGTGAAACATCTTCAGTACTTTAAAATTGTTTTCTCAATCGGGACCGGGCTTCTACAAGGCAGGAAAGTAGGGTATAAAAGTCTCCACTTTAATCATATTTGGTGCAAACCAGGAGACCAGGTTAAGACCCATTGACTAACTAGAGAATTTACAGATTTGTAAACGGACAGGAGACACAAGAAACAAGGGGACCCACACCAAACTAAGCCGGGAAAAAGGGGGGACCCACAGCCAAACTAACCCGGGGGAAACCCCGGGGGAAACCCACACCCAGACTAGAGCCGGGACACGGGGGGCCCAACACCCTGAGCCAACAAAACCCCACAGCCAGACTAACCCCAGACAAGGGCCACAGCCAGTAACCAGGACACGGGGAACAGAGAAACTAGAGCCGGGAAAACAAAGGGCCCCACAGCCAACTAGACCATCCGGGGACCCACACCAACAGACCAGGACACGGGGGGACCCACAGCCGACAGAGCCGGACACGGGGGACCCACAGCCGACTGACCCCGGACCAGGGACCCACAGCCAACAGAGGAGGACACGGGGGACCCACACCAGACTGACAGACCGGGGACCCACGCCAACTAGAGCGGACACGGGGGGGACCCACAGCCAGACTAGACCGGGACAGGGGGACCCACGAAAACTAGAGCCGGGACCGGGGGAAAACCCACACCAGACTAAGCCAGGACACGGGGGGACCCACAGCCAACAGAGCCAGGAACAGGGACCCAACCAGACTAACCGGACACGGGGGACCCACAGCCCCCTAGAGCCAGGACACAGGGGACCCACAGCCGACTAAGCCGGGAACAGGGGACCCACACCAGACTAGACCAGGACACAGGGACCCACAGCCAAAAACTGGGGGGGGAGAAGAAGGGACCACAGCCGACTAAGCCGGGACCAGGGACCCACAGCCAAAAGCCGGGCACAAGGGCCCCACAGCCACAAAGGCCAGACACGAGGGGACCCACACCAGACAAACCCGGGGGCACAGGGAACCCACACCAACAACCGGGAACACGGGGGACCCACACCAACTAGAGCCAACACGAGGGCCCCACCACCAGACTAAGCCAGGACACAGGGACCCACACCAACTAGAGCCAACACAGGGGACCCACAGCCAGACTAGACCCAGACACGGGGGACCCCCCAGCCGCTAAGCCAGGCCCCGGGGGACCCACACCAGACTAAGCCAGGACACGGGGGGCCCCACAGCCAACTAGAGCGGGACACAGGGACCCACAGCCAGACTAGAGCCAGAACACGAGGGACCCAACCCAGACTAGAGCCAGACACGGGGGGACCCCACCAACTAACCCAGGACACAGGGGACCCACAGCCAACTAAGCCGGACACGGGGGGGACCACAGCCAGACGAGCCAGGACACGAGGGGACCCACAGCCAGACTAGAGCCAGGACACGAGGGGACCCACAGCCAATATACAGAGCCAGGACACGAGGGGACCCACAGCCAGACTAGAGCCAGGACACGAGGGGACCCACAGCCAACAAACCAAACGAGGGACCCACACCCAACTAGAGACAGGACACGAACCCACAGCCAGACTAGAGCCAGGACACGAGGGGACCCACAGCCAGACTAGAGCCAGGACACGAGGGGACCCACAGCCAGACTAGAGCCAGGACACGAGGGGACCCACAGCCAGACTAGAGCCAGGACACGAGGGGACCCACAGCCAGACTAGAGCCAGGACACGAGGGGACCTACAGCTGGACATCAGAAGTTGGACACTACGAGACAGACAGTGACATGAGACAGAAAACACAAAGAGGACTACAGCCAGACAGCAGACAAAGGACACTAAGAAATACAGTCAGACAGCAGAAACTAAGGGAACTACAGACAGACAGCGGAAACTAAGGGAACTACAGTCAGACAGCAGATGTTGGATACTAGGAGACCTACAGTGAAATAAGAGACAGCAGACACGATGGGCACGACAGGCAGACAGCGGACACTAGGTGAGCTGTAGAAAGACTCCATAACAGGGGACACTAGAGCTGCTATAGATGGAGGAGTTCAATGATCCTTTGTGTGTGTACTAACCTGCACTTTATCTATGAATGTATGTGTAACCACTGATGGAGGGGACACAGCTACAATTAGGAAATTAAACCTATTAATGCACAAATCCCCCGCTGTTGGTGGCCTGTGTATAGTCTCAGGAGCGTCCATTACACCAGAGTCCTCCATACCCCTCTGCAGTCAGCTTTCTGGGTTTTGTCGCAGATCATAGTTTACTGACTAGAACACAAAGCATTGACTAAACACAAAATGCAAATGTCAGTCTGCATCTCTGGCGACTCTAGAGCAGCAGGGATCATTACTACACACCAGGTCACCGGGCATCAATATTCCTACTACACACTAGATTAGCAGGGGACTGTGACCACTGCACCAGTGAATTATGACCATGCTACCAGAGATACTATGACTACACACTGGAACCTCAGAAGTGGTCACTACAGGACCACCAGGGTTATTAGGACTTCACACTAGAACACTGATTTATACCACTGAATGCACACGGATACAACCAGGAATACAGCTACTCCCTAGATCACCAGCAGTTACTACATCACACCAGATGTATTATCACTGCATACTACACCAGCAGTGACCCTAACCCTAGATCACCAGAGACTGAACTAATACACCCTAGCTCAGACCATCATACCAGGGGCTCTTCAATACCCATTCACTAGGTCACATTAAGGGTGTAACAAGGATGTTTTTGGGGACAAAGCATCTAACCAGACAGCAGTTGTGCAGGTTAAGGTTGGGTCTACATTCTAATGGGGATTTTGATTATTTTATATAGGAGATATACTTGCATCCTGCTTCAGGCTGGTGCAGCACCAGAGTTAGGGTTTCTTTTATGTGTGTGATGTTACACGGACACTCTGCAGACCGTTGTTATTATGGGGTGGCCCTGTAGGGGAGTAAGCGCTACTACAAGGGCACTCTTACTACCACTGGTCCATTATAGATGGAAAAAGGGGAATCTCCTTAGAGCCTGGGCAGGAGTCTGGCTCCTCACATACTACCATGACACCATGCTTGTTCAGCCCATCAGGATCAGCACCTAGAACTGGTTCCCATTATATAGCACGTGCAGTAAGCCAAGCCCAGGGCTCATAGGTTGGCATTCGGCTTTTCCACAGACAAGTTTCAGGACTTACATTCACCCTCTGGCTGGCAGGAGGTTGGCACCACTCTTCACAGTATACCACATGAAGCTGGATACATAGGCCATTTTAGGCTCAATGTCTCGGACCTTTAGAGAAGACCACATCCATGGGGCATCGTATATACCAGAGCACCGTACTGCAATCACTCATCTCTGCAATGTCATATGGCCAAGATGATGCAGAGCAGTGGTGGATACCAGAGACCGGTAGATGGACAGGTCCCAGCACAGGACATACAGGGTCTCATTCACCTGCCCAGCTGAAGCCTCTCCCACCCCAGTGTCACTGGTAACTCCCAGTCCTCCCAGCTCAGCAGAAGACACCATGTTCCACGTTAGTTTATGGGATTAAGGGTCAAAAGGATGATGGGTAACTGACCATGCCCCTTAAAGAAAGGTTCAATTACACATCATCTTTAGAACCACAGACTGTCCATGAAGCAGATCCGCCTCCTCGCCAGCGACGAGCGGCGCCGCACTTCCAGGGACCTCTCATCCAATCAGAGACCCGACTGATGACCTGCCCCGTGGGGACGCTGCCGTCGCCAGGACACGAGGGGGTCTACCATGCTCCTGTTACTTATCTCCTGATCATGGGCTCGCTATTATGATCCGCATTTATATAGCGCCAACATACTCCACAGCGCTTCACAACACCATACAGGTACAAACACAATCAAACGTTACCGATTAAAGGGATGTTTCCACCATAGACTGATGGCACAGTGACAGGATATGCCATCAATGCTCAAGTCAAACTTATCCCAAAAATAAGCAAAAATCCTCTCCATTTGCAATCAATAGGAGTCCCGAGTACAGCCGAGCATCCCATCCTTATGCCACCAAAGTCTATGGTGAGACAACCCCCTTTAACAATTTAAGTGGGCTGAAAGAGTGGAAGAATTTTCTGCCATACAAATGTTCCAATCGTATGAATCCCGGCCCCTGGTAGCTGGACCCTTCCCCTCTGCCACCACCCTCCCAGATCATGAAACACAGACAGCGATCAGGTTCAGGGTTAGTGATATTTATTCCCAAGAACTGATTAAAAAAACAAAAAAAAAAAAAACCACTATAAAAAGTCAAAGTTAAAAACATTTCATACAATAAAAAATGCCCAGATCCTCCCCATTCATAATCTGACCCCCCCCCCCCCCCCACACCACTGTACAGGGTCCTCTAGTGGTCACATCAAGGCACAAGGGAAAAGCAGAGGAGAGCAGTGCCGCCGGCGCCCCCTCCGGAATAGTGCAAATATCAGCAGGAGGCCGCCGCCGCTACACCCCGGCACCGCCTAACCTGACAGAGGGGCGCTGATAAATAAGACTGTTCACTGCAGGGGGTCCTCACACCACAAAAGACGAGGTCTGCTGGAAGTTTTTCTATAAAAGAAGAGAAAAAAAAAAAAGTTACGAAATTTTAGTGACTTTAGTGTGTGGCCTCTCCGTCCAACAAATGAGAAACAGCCCCACAAAGTGTTAGGACGTCACAGCACAACACCCTCCCGTCACGCCACCGCCTCATACCAGGGCGCACCACCCCCACCCCCCCCAACCCCCCACCCCTACCCCCCCCACCCCGGCCCCCCGCTCCCGATCACCCCCCGATGTCATTGCCTGTACCGGCGCGGCCCCCTCCCGTCACGCCACCGCCTCGTACCCGGCGCGGCCCCCCTCCCGTCACGCCTCCGCCTCGTACCAGGCGCAGTGCGGCCCCCCTCCCGTCACGCCGCCGCTCGTACCAGGCGCGGACACCCTCAGTATGCCGCCGCCTCGTACCTGGCACAGCCCCCCTCCCGTCACCGCCGCGCCTCGTACCAGGCGCGGCCCCCCTTCCCTGTCACAGCCGCGCCTCGTACCAGCGCCGGCACCCATCCCGTCACGCCACCGCCTCGTACCTGGCTCGGCCCCCCCTCCCGTCACGCCACCGCCTCGTACCTGGCACGGCCCCCCTCCCGTCACGCCGCCGCCTCTTACCAGGCGCGGCCCCCCTCCCTGTCCGCCGCGCCGCGTACCATGCGCGGCCCCCCTCCCGTCCACGCCGCCGCCTCGTACAGGCGCGCCCCCCCCTCCCGTCACGCGCTGCCTTGTACCCAGGCGAGGGCCCCCCTCCCGTCACGCCGACGCCTCGTACCAGGCGCGGGCCCCCCTCCAGATCACGCCGCCGGCCTGTACCTGGCGCGGCCCCCCTACCGGCACGCCGCCGCATCGTACCCGGCGCGGCCCCCCTCCCGTCACGCCGCCGCCTCGTACCAGGCGCGGCCCCCCTCCCGTCACGCCACCGCCTCGTACCAGGCGCGGCCCCCCCCCTGACGTCACGCCGCGCCTCGTGGCCAGGCGCGGTGACCACCATCCACCGTCACGCGCCGCCTCCGTCCCTGGCGCGGGGGCCCCCCACTCCGTCACGCAGCCGCTCGTACCTGGCGCGGCCCCCCTCCCGTCACGCCGGCCGCCTCGTACCTGGCGAGGCCCCCCCATCCGTCACGCCGCACGCTCGTTTCCTGGCGCGGCCCCCCCTCCCGTCACGCCACCGCCTCGTACCTGGCACAGCCCCCCTCCCGTCACACCACCGCCTGTACTTACATCACTGCGGGTCTCTGACGGTTGGCTGTAGATCACTTTTTTGCTGAAAGAATAAAAGAAACAGTAAGAGGCGTCCAGCAGCCATGACAGCCACTGACTTATGTTAAATATGACAGCCATGTCCTGGAACATGAGGGCAGCACAGTCTCGGGCGCAGAGATCCACTTACTTGGGCCCCCCCCTTCCCCCCCCGCCCAGTGGGCCCCCCCCCGGACAGGGCCCCCTTCCCACGCCCCCCCTGAGCCCAGCCTTGACAGGGCGGGCCCCCCCCCCGTTTTTTTCCCAAACGGGGGGGGGGCCGGCCCTGGGGGCCCAATGGGGCCCCCGGGGGGGGGTTTGGGGGGCCCCCCTCCCTTCAGCCGGGGCCCGGGGGGGTGGGGGCCTTCCTGGCAAAAAAAAAAAAGGGGGTCCCGCCATGGGGGCCCAAAACCACCTGGGGGCCCATGGGGGACCCAAAAGGGGGGGCGCCCCCCCCCCCCTGAAAAGCCCCGGAGGACCCCAAAAAACCCAGGGGGGGCGCTAAGGGGGGGAATTGGGGGGGGAGTCCCGGGGGGGGGAGGGGGGGGAAAAACCCCCCCGCTGTATCCCCAGGCGGGCCCCCCCTCCCGCAGGAGGTCCCGGGCGGGGGGTCACCCCCCGCCTGTATCCCGCGGAGAGGGGCGCCCACCGGGCGCGGATCCCGACAGGGATAGGGCCCCCCCCCAGGGCCCCCGGACATGGGGGACCCCCCCGCAGGAAAGATGGAAACCCCCAACCCCCCACTCAGCCATTAATCCCAAAAGGGCCGAGGTTTCCAATTCATTTTTGCGAAAGGAATAAAGAAAGGAAGGGGGGTCACCCCAATACAGCCGACATGAAATTCCCAGCCGGAAGGGGGGCAGCAATTCCGGGGGGCGAATGAATCCCAGGCCGAAATGGGAAGAATAACTGCAGACCTTTTTTTCCCCAGAAAAGGGGGGGCCCCCAGCAAATACACTTCCCCTTTCCCCCAGTGATCCCAGCCAAAATTTTTTCCAAAATTTTAAAAACCAAAACGGGAAAAAAGATGGGGCCAAGCAAAACCCCTTCAGGGGGGAAAACCCCAGACGGAAAAAAGAGGCCCCCTACAGGGAAGACATGAGGGGATCCCCAAAAGGGGAGGGGGGCCCCGGCCCCACTCCCCAACCCAGGAAAACCCCCAAAACCGGATAGGGGCAAGGCAAAAAAAAGGGAAAAACGGGTAGAAGAACCCCCCCAGACAGGAGAGGGGCAGCAATACACTGCAAAACAAAAGACCCCAGAAGGGGGGGGCCAGCAATCCCACTGCGACAGAGACCCCAAACGGGGAGAGGGGCAGAAATTACAGGCGGGAACAGGAGAGCCCGGGGGGCCCGGAGAGGGGCAGAAATTTACACTGCGACAGGGGGAGATCCCGGCCCGGGGAGGGGGGCACAAACACTGCAGATTTGAGACCCCCAACAGGAGAGGGGCCCCAATACACTGCGGGACAGGAGAGACCCCAAACAGGGGGAAGGGGCAGAAATTTTTTTTTTTTTTTAAACTCTCCCAGAAAAGGAATCCCGACGGAGGAGGGCCCCAAAACACTGCGACGGAAAAAGGGGGGCAGCAATACACTGAAAGACATGAGTCCCAGACGGGGAAGAGGCAGAAATTTCCACTGCAGAAAATAAGAGATCCCGGGACAGGAGAGGGGCAGAAATTACACTTGCAGACATGAGGGGACCCAGACAGGGAGGGGGGCAGAAAAATACACTGGAAAAGCCCTGAGTTTCCCAAAAAAGGAGGGGAGGCAAGCTTTTTAACATTTTCCCGACAGGAGGTTTCCCAGACGGGGAGAGGGGCGGGAAAACCCACGCAGAAAATGGGGAATTCCCAGAAGGGAGAAGGGGCGGGCAATACACTGCAGACAGGAGAGACCCCAAAAAGACGGGAGGGGGGCAGAAAATTTACACTGCGACATGGGAATCCCAGACAGGAAGGGGCCCAAAATTTACACTGCAGACAGGGGGAGACCCCCAGACAGGAGAGGGGCAGAAATTTAAACTGCCCCCCAGAGAGATCCCAACAGGAGGGGGGGCATTTTTACACTGAGCAGAAAAATTCCAAACAAAAGGGGGAGAAAGCAATACAGCAGACAGAAAAACCCCAGACATGAGAGGGGCAGCAATACACCCGAAAAGACATGAAAATTCCCGGGACATTAAGGGGCCCAACCAATACACTGCAGAAAAATGGGAATCCCAGACAGGAAGGGGCAGCAATACATGCAGAAAAGGAAAAGGAGGGGCAGAAATTTACCTGCAGACAGAAAAACCCAGCAGGAGAGGGGCAGCAATACACTGAAAGACATGAGACCCCCAGACGGGAAAAAGGGGGGCAGCAATACACTGCAGACAGGGTTTCCCAGACAGGAGGGGGGAAAGCAAAACACTCCCAACAGGGGAAAAGTTTCCCAGACAGGAAGGGGCAGAAATTACCCCAGCGGGAAAGGGGTTGGAGAGGGGCAGCAATACACTGCGAAGGGAAATCCCAGACGGGAGAGGGCAGCAATACACTGACAGACATGAAACCCCCAGACGGGAGAGGGGCAGCAATACATTGCAGACTTTGAAAAATCCCAGAAAGGAGAGGGGCACTTTTACATTTCAGCCCATGAGGATCCCAGAAAAAGAGAGGGGCAGCAATACACGCAAAAGGAGAAATCCCAGCCCAGGAGAGGGCGGAAAATTTTACACTGCAGACGGGAAAAGGATCCCAAACAGGAAGGGGGGCACCCAATCACTCCCAGACATGAAAAACCCAGACAGGAAGGGGCAGAAATTTCCACTGCGGGGACATGAGAGCCCCAGACGGGAAAAATGGCAGCAATACACTGAAACCCAGGTTTTTGATCCCAACAGGAAGGGGCAGCAATACACGCAGACAGGAAATCCCAGCCCAAAAAGGAGGGCAGAAATTACACGCGGGACAGAAAATTCCCAGAAAAGGAAAGGGGGGCCAGCAAAAAACTGAAAGGAAAGGAAAAGGGGACCAGCAATACACTGCAGACAGGAGGCCCCCAACGGAGAGGGCAGAAATACACTGCAGACAGGAAAAGGGGGGCAGCAATACACTGCGACAGGAGAGATCCCAGACGGGAAGGGGGGGAAGCAATAAAAAACCGGGCATACAAAAGGGAGGGGGGCAGCCAATACACTGCGGGAAAAGGAGAGATCCCAGACAGGAGGAGGAGAAAGAAAATTAAAGGGGGAAAAAAGACAGGAGAGTTTCCCAGAAGGGGAGGGGCCGTTTTTACACTGCAGACAGAGATCCCAGACAGGAAGGGGGCAGCAATACATGAGGACATGGAGTTCCCGACAGGAGAGGGGCAGCAATACACTGCAGACATGAGAGATCCCAGACAGGAGAGAGGCAGCAATACACTGCAGACATGAGAGATCCCAGACAGGAGAGGGGCAGCAATACACTGCAGACATGAGAGATCCCAGACAGGAGAGGGGCAGCAATACACTGCAGACATGAGATCCCAGACAGGAGAGGGGCAGCAATACACTGCAGACATGAGAGATCCCAGACAGGAGAGGGGCAGCAATACACTGCAGACATGAGATCCCAGACAGGAGAGGGGCAGCAATACACTGCAGACATGAGAGATCCCAGACAGGAGAGGGGCAGCAATACACTGCAGACATGAGAGATCCCAGACAGGAGAGGGGCAGCAATACACTGCCAGACATGAGAGAACCCAGCAGGAGCGAGCAGCAATATCACTGCAGGACTTGAGCTCCAAGACATGAGAGATCCCACACAGAGATGGCGGATCACCATACAGATCCAGGAGAGATCCCGTACATACACCATACAGATCCAGGAGAGATCCCGTACATACACCATACAGATCCAGGAGAGATCCCGTACATACACCATACAGATCCAGGAGAGATACAGGAGAGATCCCGTACATACACCATACAGATCCAGGAGAGATACAGGAGAGATCCCGTACATACACCATACAGATCCAGGAGTGGTGCAGGAGAGATCCCGTACATACACCATACAGATCCAGGAGAGATCCCGTACATACACCATACAGATCCAGGAGAGATACAGAACGCGATCCGTACATACACCAAACAAAAACCCAGGAGAAAACCAGGGAACCCCGTACAAAACCCCATACAGCCCCAGGAGGGATACGGGAGGATCCCGTCTACCCCATCAGATCCAGGAAAAAGGGGAACCCCGTACATACCTTACAGATCCGGAGAAAGATTCCCGAAAACCATCAGACCAAAAGGATACAGGAGAGACCGTACATAACAAAAATAAAGGAGGGGGGGCCCGCTTGGGTAGGAGGTCAGGAGAGCCCCGTACATACACCTACAGTCCAGGAGGATCAGGAAGATCCCTACTAAATACGAAAAGAGACGGGGAAAAATGCCAAAAAAATAGTAAGAGCCCGTACATACACCATACAGATCCATGAGAGATCGGGGGAAATTGTGGGGGGGAGGGAGACCCCGTACATACCCATAAGATCCAGGAAAAAGGAAAATGAAAATACAGATCCAGGTGTGGTGCAGGAGAGATCCCGTACATACACCATACAGATCCAGGAGAGATACAGGAGAGATCCCGTACATACACCATACAGATCCAGGAGAGATACAGGAGAGATCCCGTACATACACCATACAGATCCAGGAGAGATACAGGAGAGATCCCGTACATACACCATACAGATCCAGGAAGTACAGGAAGCCCGTCTACACTACAGATCAAGGAGAACCCCGTACTACACCATAAGATCAGGAGAGAGGATACAGGGAGAGATCCCGTACATACACCATACAGATCCAGGAGAGATCCCGTACATACACCATACAGATCCAGGAGGGATACAGGAGACCGATCCCCCCCCCCCCCCCCCCCCCCCCCCCCCCCCCCCCCCCCCCCCCCCCCCCCCCCCCCCAGGAGGAAAAATCCCGACTACACAAAGATCCAGAGAGATACAGGAGACCTACATACCCAACGACCAGAAGATCAGAGAGATCCGTACAAAACCCAGATCAGAGAGATACAGAGAACCCGTACTACACATAAAGATCCAGGAGGTACAGGAAGATCCGTACTACACCATACAGATCCAGGAGAGAAGGAGAGACCCTACACCCCAAACAGACAGGAATAAGGGAGATCCTACATACACCATACAATCCAGAGGTCAGAGAATCCCTACAACACCAACAACCCAAATGAGAGACCCGTACATACACCATACAGATCCACAGAGATACAGGAGAGATCCGACATACCCATACAGATCCAGGAGGAACGGAAGATCCGTACAACACATACAGATCAGGAGATCAGGAAGACCCGTACAACACCATACAGATCAAAAGGTCAGAGAGATCCCACATACACCATACAGATCCAGGAGGAGATCCTACATACCCATACGACCAGGAGGTCAGGAATCCCTACATAACATACAGACCGGAGGTCTGAAGATCCGACATACACATACAATCAGGGAAGGCCCCGTCATAACCTACAGTCCAGAGGTCGAGAGACCTAATACACATACAGATCAGGAGAGTAAAACCGACTACACCATACAGACAGGGGAGATCCCGAATACACCATACAGTAAAATCGAGAGACCCGTACACACCATACAGATCCGAGGTACGGGAAATCCGTAAAAAATAAAAAAAAAAAAAAAAAAAAAAAAAAAAAAAAAAAAAAAAAAAAAAAAAAAAAAAAAAAAAAAAAAAAAAAAAAAAAAAAAAAAAAAAAAAAAAAAAATTTTTTTTTTTTTTTTTTTTTTTTTTTTTTTTTTTTTTTTTTTTTTTTTTTTTTTTTTTTTT
>JAODAL010042510.1:0-34740 GCA_025379985.1 Phyllomedusa bahiana | reverse complement strand
TAACTATCATATCTATCTATCTATCTATCTATCTTCTATCTAATCTTCTCATAGCTATCTATCTCTCATATCTATCTCATATCTATCTATCTATCTATCTATCTATCTATCTATCTATCTATCTATCTATCTATATATCTTATCTAACAATTACCTATCCATCCATCTACTGTGTATCATCTATATCTATCTAGATAGTTGGATGTAAATAAATAGATATAAATAGATAGATTTATTGATAAATTGAGACAGATAAATAAAGATTGATTGCAGAAAGATTAATAGATGGATAGATAATAAACAGAAATGTAAATACATAATAGGATATAAATAGACATGAGGCCTTGAGTGACGCTGAAAGGCAAGTTATAAAGGCAATCCATAAAACAGACAAAAAAAGTGGATGTTCACACGTGTTGACTTGTTTTTTTTGGAACTCGTTGATTTTTTAAAAAAGGAAAATGTGGATGGAAAAAGGAAATGATAAAGACAGAGAGATAGATAAAAAATAAATTAAAATAGATAATAAAAGATAGATAGATAGATATGGGGATAGAAAAGATAAATAAATAGAATATTTTAAAAATGAAAAATAGATATAGAGTAGATAGAAAAAAATGAGATAGATATAGATAAAATAGAATAATAGATATATAGATAGATAGATAGAGATAATAGATTAGATAAAATAAATAGAAATGGATAGATAGATCATAATTAAAAGATACATAGATAATAATGGGGATGAGGATTAGAAATTGGGATAGATAGATAGGAAATAGTAATAGATAGATAGATAAGGATAGAAAAAGTAAAATAGGATAGTAGATATAATAATAGTAGATGAGTAAAGGAAAGTAACAATCTATATTTGAAAAAAGAGATGAAGCAGAAGGTTTCAGAAAGGTTAAGCAGAGAGTGTTTTCGGGTAGATTTGTAGAGTACAAGCTCCGTGTGAAGCCGTGCTGTGTCAAGGTCAGATGGGACAAGAGCAGCCTGTGTTTTAAAGTTAAGAGAAATCCAAAGTTCGCAAGTAGCCAAGGTTTCATCAACAAGGAATCCCGGGGGTGCAGCAAGGAATACAAATAAGATACCAGAACCAGGAATGAGTGACAGGCCGCGGAGCAGTGAGCGGGGGGGCGCGGGGTCACACAGGAGCTGGACTTTCATAAAGCATTTAAAAAAGGGGAATGGGAGGGAAATCTCCTCTGGGAGTCGCTGGAATGTCGGGGCTGGGGCGACGCGGGTTCTGGGAATTTATTGTTTAAAACTAGTTTTACTTAAGAAAAACAGAAAATCAATAAGGTTTCCATTAATATTGAATGTTATTGTTACTCTTATCTTTACTCTCAGGAGACATCCACATGGATTTTATCACAGATTTGCTGCAGATTTCACCCTGTATAAAAGAGCATGAAATCCACAGGAAAATAGATGTGATGTGGATGTAAAATCCGCACCGCAGGGTAACTTACAGCCGGACACTTAGGTCGACCTGTATGATCGGGTTTTTCACCCTTTTTCTAGCGTACAATGCACCTAAGTGAACGGCTACGATGTCTAATGCACCTAATGAATGTGTTCGGCGCATTGTTCGTAAGACTCGACACTTTCTAATGAGCCGAACATGAGGGGGAGTTCTGGGGTCGTCACACCACACTCGTAATATTAGACACATATATGAATGTAGGCGCATTACTGCTCGGACAGGCAGACCTATTCCAATGTGCTCTGCCTGAGGCTGAAGAGTCGCAGTGGAGATAGATTTGTTGTAAGGGGCAAAAAAATGCCCAATATTTCTCAACTTCCACCAGTGCAATAATAAAAAGTCATTTCTGATAATTATCAAACTATATAAAATTACATTATTTACGTTTAAAAAAATAAGTTTTCATATAAAAGTAATATAAAAATATATAATATCTATAATATCCCAAAAATATAAAAATATCTCCTATAAAATGCATTTAAATTTAAAAGAATCTAAAACTAGTTTTACTTTATATAACCACTGATGATGTTGTTCAGATTTTTAAATTTTTATTTTTACTACATTAAATTTGAAATGCATTTTTGCTGCTCTCCCCCTTTATTCTACATACAGCAAGAGCCAGCACAGCACAGGTATTGCTGGGATCTGTGGTCCTCCAAGCAGGATCAGTCCCATAGTTTCTATCACTGACATGCTATTCTAATGACTTCTCTGCCATAATATATATTGTGGCAGAGCAACCATAGGTGGTCGCATGGTGCTGCCACTAGGTGGCGGAAGCCAGATATTGTCGGTCAGCAACATTACGTTTCTGACACTCCTATGTAGTACGGTTGATGTTCAGCCATTATGGGCTGGCTTTTCCCGGAACAACTGCAGTTGGGCGGGTGGCTGTTCCCACGTTCCAGGTCTAGGTTTTACCAGGTCTATAAAAAGTCTGTCTCTCCAGCTATTCAGGGGGCGTGGTTGCTGCCTGCAGTCTTGTAGCAATGGGAGAGCTAGTGAGCCCTCAGAGGCTTGAAAGAAGCCAGAACTGGGAGAAAGTGTTTTGTGAGACTGGACATTAGGTCCTGTTCACACGTTAGAAAGGGTCTCTGTGTACATGTTTTTGTTTCTGTTTTTACTGTGCCTCAATAAAGCTGGCTGAGGCCAGGTTAAAGTGACTACTGATGCCAGAAGATTCATTTGTCAACACCGATCTACCGAAGACGGCGATACCCCCAGGATGGTCCAGGATGGCGTCCAAGCAAATGTGAGTCGTCACTACCCTGTTTCCCCGAAAATAAGACACCCCCAAAAATAAGACATCGTGCATTTTTTTTATGCAATTCAGAGTTTGGCTGCTTGTGCTGATGTTTGTGATGAAATCTCTACAGTATATTAATACATGTTGATATTTTGTTTAACAATAAATGTGAATTCTTGTTCATGGAGAAATAAAAAAATCCTCTAAAAATAAGTCTTAGCTCGTCTTTAGGAGCAAAAATTAATATAAGACACTGTCTTATTTTCGGGGGAAACACGGTATATATTTATTTATTTAAATTTTTATCTCCCACCCCCATGCTACTGGGCCACTAGGGGACTTAACTAATTGTACGATATTCTGAAATACTAATATAATGTAGAGTAAAGTATAATTACAGCTCTCCTATTACACCTTACCTATGGCAGGAAGTAGTAGGGGCAGTAACATGTACGCAAAAGTGGACCTCCACACACAAATAGTATATAGGCCCCTTTCTAACACAACTACTATAAACAGGGGCATAGCTATAGGGAGTACAAAGGTAGAAGCCACTACCGAGCCTTGGAGCCTGAGGGGCCCGCTGCCACATAGGAAGATATCAGTATTATAAATATCACATTCTAGGTGTGGGCCCTTTCATAGATTTTGCATTGGGGCCCAGGAACCTCTGACTATTTTACAAGTTGTAATGACTATATTTCTGGAGAAGGATCATTGATCCAGTGATTTATTCTAATTGTCAGATTAGAGTCCTTAAAATGAGGACAATTATCTTCTACAAAGGTACTTGCCTTCCTCTCCAAACCTGTTTCCTCAAAAACTGTGACTTTTGAGCTTAGCACTTTACAAAAATTGGGTGGAGGTTTGCAAAAAAAGGGGCGTGGACTCACACAACCCAACAGATTTAGTACAATTTACATCAGATAGTTATGTAAATTATGCCAGCAATTTAAGTCCTCGGGGGTGTAGATTTCTTCTTAAGGTGCAATAGACACAGAAAGATGAGAACAATATATTAGAGGTTGTCTCACTGCATATATAGCTTTGTTTGTTTTGCTTTGTTGAGGAGATAAGATAAATTTTAGAGTGCATGCATTTTTCTTTGGTTACCAACCTGCTCTCCCCTTCTCTCTCTGCTCTGTCTTCTCTGATAGTAGGTAGAGTAACATCACCACAGGTCCGACTTCTGGCAGCTTGAGAACAGTGTGATATCTCAAACAAGAAATTAGTCTCCTTTGTTTGTTGACTTGGAGCTCAGTAGCTGTCTGCACTTATAGATAACATCTCCTGCTCTCATGTCAGTGCTACTACAAGATCTGAGAACACTGAGCTGATATGCTAATTACTGATACAGAACCACCCACAGCCTGACCAGGAAGAGACAGGATGCATGAATCTGAAGCTGTTTTAGTTTCTGTGAAACAGCAGGGTGAGAAAACCCCTTTAAAGGGGTTGTCTCGCTACAAAGAATAGCTTTCAACATGTAGGTAACACTAAATGAATATGTTTTCCAAATATATTGCTTTGTTCATTATTTTTGTTATTTTATCACCTGCTGAGCTCTCTCTGGTTCCCCAAGTGACCAACCTGTGTACTTCTTTTCCCCATCTGTTTGTTCTGTCTGCTAGCAGAGAGTGAAGTCATCACACAGGTTGCAGCTGACGTGAGAGCTTGTGTGTTATCTGATCTTTCAGACAAAAGACAGTAATTACTACTGTTTACTTTAGCTCAGCAGCTTCTCCCGTCCTGGTAGCAGGTAATTTATCTAATCTAGACTATTAAACATAATAAACAGAGAAGTCTGAGTGCACGGAGCTCATATGCTAATTACAGACAGCTTGACCAGGAAGTGACAGAGCAAAGCAGCATTATTTCATTCATGCATCCTATGAAACTATGAGATGAGACAACCCCTTTACGCCTTAATAGATTTGGTGCATCTTATTACTGCTCACTTTTCAATAAGACAGGAATATTTAACAACAGTCTTAAAAAATTTCCCTTTTTATTATCGGGCAACTGGAACAGAAATTTAAGCGACCCAGGACTTGCAGTAGATTAGCCATAATTGACACCGCTTTCTGGCATAAATGTTAGTAATTGTGTCAGGCTATGTGAGACCACACCCCCTTTTGCTAAACTCCATCCACTTTTTTAAGGGGACCGGGCTCACGGGAAACGGCTCTGGGGGTCACAAATTTAAATTGAAAACCTGCTTGCAAAAAAAAATAAACCGGACTGTTTATACGCTACTTTAAATTTAATTTTTAATAAATTACCCCCTTTTATGAAAATTTGTAGCCCTTTTTCTACATCCAATTCTTTACTGGGGTAAATGCTTTATGACCTTTTTTGGGCCCGCACCCTTTAAAAAAATTTGCCCCTAAATTTTTTTCCCCCACCCATTATTTGGGGCTTGTTTTAAAAACTAAAATTTTAAACCAAGTTTTGGGGAAAATTTTTTGACAAAACAATTTGCATCTGAACCAAAACCCCTTTTTAACAGAAAACCCAAAACCAATTGTCAACCAAAGGATTAAAAGGGGTTTTTTGCCACAAATTCATTTTACCCCTAACTCCCCTCTTCAGCTCTGTGTGCTCAGAAGGGGGTGTGGTGTTTTTGTTTAAAATTACCTACCCATGTGACCCGGGTAGGTTTAAACTTTCACCGGGGCCCTTTTTTCCTCTCTCCCCCTATTTCAAAGAAAGGTCTGTTTATGTATAAAAGTTTTGAGTAGTTAAGGGGTAGCTCAGAGAAAAAACCCTTTTGCCTCCGGGCCAAAAAAAGGGTTCATGGGTTCAAACCCCTTGGGGGAACCCAAAAACCTGTGGATTGAATTTTTTTTTAAATTTTCAATGCACAACCTGATTGGGGTTTTTCCTTTTTTAATTTTAAATTTCCCATTTGTTTTGTTTAAAAACTAAGGGGGAAACAGAGTAAATTTAACAGCACCGGGGGTTGAAAAACTCATTTGGGCTCCCCTGAGGGGGAAAGGTGATGTTTTGACATGTTTTGGCCGGGAGTAGGAACTCTCCCCTGGTCGAAACCCCTTTGGAGACGAGTAATAAAAAAAATTGGACACTAAAGGAGCAGCAAAAACAAAAAGGGTTTGGAAAGAATTTTAAAAAAAATGTTTGAATTTGGTGAAAAATTTTTAAATTTAAATTTTTAATTTTTGCAAGTTTTTCCACGCCCAACTTTACTTCATGGAAAAACCCCCCTTTTAAAAGTGTTTTTAAACACAAAATTTAATTGTACAAACCCCGGTATGAGAAATTTTTGGGGGCATCACTTGAACCAAAAGGGCCCGGTAGCACAAAGTGAAACTGCCCTTTTTTTTCCTTATATTGAAATTTTTTTCGGGCTTTTTTTTTTTCTAACTAAAAAGGGAAGCAAAAAGTGGAATTTTGGGTAATTTAAAAAAAACACATCAGAATCAGGCTTACATTGATAGATGCCTAAATATTGGGTTCCCCAAACTCCCCAAGGTGAAGGGGGTTCCCCAAATAAAAATTTTTTTTTGTCAATCATTTTATAAAAGGGGGTTTTTGGGGAAATGGAAACGCTCTTATATTATTGTCAGGCTCAGTATTATTGGAGAGGGGAACTGGACTCTTTCCCTTTAAACATTTAAACATTAACCATCCGTATGGTTTTACCCACTTTTGGCAAAGGAATTGGAGGAAAACCCCCCGTGTTGAGGGGAAAGAATATTTTCTTTTCCAAAATCATACAAAACCCAAAGTATTAAAACATCTTTTGTAACAACTCCCGGTTTGACTATTGTATATACAGTGAGACATAGACTTTTAAGTAGGGGAAATTTGCACAAACCCTTTATCGAAGGGCCCAAAGGGCCCCCTTTCAATGCTGTTTTGGCACGCGGGTAAAATTCCCCCAAAAAACTTTATTATTACCTCTTGATGCTCAGGCAATGGTGCCACTCGCCTTCCCATAGAAAATGTCTTCCCAGCCTTTCCTTTAGTTGCAGGATGTTCTTACAATGATCCAAAGATTCCAGAACTATTGTAACTAGTGTTGCTCGAATTACATATTTAATGGCTTTGACACTGGTTAAACAAAACGTGTCAAAAATTTTTGACCCAAGACGTCTTAAACCCATTTTTTCTTTAACCCTTTCCAGAAACTTATTCCTGTCCCTAATTCTAACCATAACCTTAACTCTATCACTAACCACAAACCTAGCGCTAATCCTAACCCTAACCCAAAAACCTCTCAAAACCCCTTTTTTCCCTTAACCCCTATTCCTGCTAAACCATAATCCAACCCTTTAAACCCCCAAACCCCAAATATTAAAAACCAATCCCTCCTGAACTAAACCCTTTTACCCTAATCAAAAACCCTTTTTCCCTAACCATAATCCTATCAACTACCATAATCCAAAACCCGGGCCCCGAAAACCAAACCAAAACCCCTATCCCTAACCATAAATTCCTAATAAATTTAAACCAAAACCCTTTTTACTAACCCCTAAACCATAACCCAAACCCCCTAAAACCAAAATCGTAACCCCTTAACCATAACTCTATCCCTAACCATAACCCTAACCCTATTCCATAACCCTATTCCTAGCCCCAGTCATAATCCTATTCTTAATCCTAACCAAAAATCCTAATTTTTATCACAAAACAAAAAAACCATAACCCAAAATTTGAAAACCCCAAACCTTTAACCAAAACCCCCTAATCATATCCCTATAACTAATAAAACCCCCAAACCCACAGCCCAAACCCAAATAAACCTAAATTTGGAGTTTTTTTGGGTTAATTTACTATTTTTAACCTTTAAAAAAAATCTTTACCCCTCTTTTTTTTTTTGGTTTTCCCCTACCCTAAAAAACCTTAGCTATAACCCCCAAAAAATATATAAGAAAAACCAAACAACAAAAGGGGTTATATACCTAAAAGATACACTAAGGGCCACTTTAAAGAATCCCCCCGGGTGAGGGCGCCCCTTTCCCCGCCCATTTTTTCCGGTGGAATCGGCCCGCCGATTTATTTGGGGGCCCGGGGAGCCCCCCCCATACATACAATGTAAAATTTCCGCCGCGCCCCGCCTTTGGTTTAAAAAGGGCGCAGTCGGGTCCAGGCGCATTTGCGGCGCGGGCCCCGTAATAAATTTGGGCCCCCCCGGGAGGAAAGGCACTCATACTTTGGGGGAAAATTTTTTCCCCCTGCCCCTCGCCAGTTGTGGGGGGCAAAGTGCGGGGAAAAGGGGCGCAGTGGGGGACTTTGGGCCCCAAGTGGGGGAAACGCCCCCAAAAAAACCATTTTCCCGATGCGAGACACGGGAAAACATCGAAAAATTTTAAATTCCAATGTAAAGGCGGAGTATAAATAAAAAAAATCCCCCTTTTATAAAGGCTTAAAAACATTCCGGGAAAAAGAGCTGAAACCAAAAAAATTTAAAAAATACATAAAACAAAATCATTTTCCCAATTTCCCCCCAAAATTCAAGAATTAATTTTGGGAAAAATTGCGGGGAAATACAGAATTAAAAAATCAAAAACCCTTTTCCTGTTTGGTGGGGCAAAAAAACCGGCCAAATCAAAATGGGAGCGACAGTAAAACCTTTAAAAACCCTTTAATGGGGAATTTAAAAAGACCAATCAAAATTTCCACGGGGGGAAATATTCAAAAAAAAGGAAAAAATTTGCTGAAAAAAAGCTTTTTTGGTTTTAAGCTACCGGGGGATTTTGGAAAGCTAAATCTTTTTTCGGGCCCTTTTTTACTGTTTTTTTAAATTTACCCCGCCGGGATTCTGTTTTGGGTCTAAACTTCCCCATATTTTTAAAAGGGTTTCACGGGTCGCTCCTTTTCTGAGGGGGCCCGGGTTTTATGCCGCCCAAATTTCCAAAATTACTTTCCCGATTTTGAATTACTGTTTTCCCCCCGGAAAAATTTCCAATTTCTTAAATCTTGATTTTGGGTCCCGTTCTATTTTTTTTTGGAAAGTTTTTTTTTTTTTATTAAATTTTGTTTTTTGGGTACATTAACCCTTTTTTTACACTGTTTTCCCCCCTTTATAAAGGTATTTTTTTGGGAATCATACCCCGGGGGGCCCCTTTTGGCAGGGGAGCGTAGCGCCGAATTTCTGTCGCGATCTTCTATCGCTTCCTCGCATTTTCGGTTTCCTGTTTCCCACTTTCCCCTTCCTTTCTGGGGATTTAACCAAAAAAAACCTGGTCTTCCCTGTCGGAGCTCCCCAAGGCTGAAATTGGGGCCACACTTTCCGCTCGCCTCGGAGTTTTCGAGCCCCGCCCGCGTCCCTCCCCCCGGAACGCCAAACCGCCCGCGCCCCCCCAAATCCCCCGCGCCCATTTCCCCCGGGCCCCTTTCCCATGGGGGGGCGCATGAAAATTTGGCAAACATTTTGCGCCTAACACTGCATCCCTGCGCCCACAGGGGTTTTCGGGCGGGGAGGCGCAGTAAAAAACCCAAAAAACAGGGGGAAAGCCCGATCAACATGTGTCCCCAAAAAAATTTACTTTTTTAGATTTATTTTTAAAGGGTATTTTAACCCCTTTCTTTGTTGTTTGTGTCTTAATTGACTATTCTGCAGTGCTCTTGGTCCGGTGGTGCTCCCAGTGTATTTTCATTTCCGATGCAGATCCTGCTGGTTGTAAACCCCTTTACAAACCCTATAACATAAAGCCTATTAAAAAAAAAACCCAGAACGGGATGTCGGGCCAGGACGTGGCCCCCCCGCCATGGGGGAAAATTTTTTTGGGGGGGAAATTTTTGGTCAAATTAAAATTCAAGGCCAACCCAAATCAAATGGCTTAGATTGTTTTAAAATTTAAACAATGAAAACCAAACCCCCAAAAGTTTCTATTCAGTTCTAGTCACAGGAGCAATACATGGGGTGCGCCCTGGTATGTGCAGCTTGTAATTGCCACAAGCTTCCAGCTGTCATTTGGTTATTCCATTTTTTTTTGGGGTCCCCGGGGCATGGAGGTTTTTAAATTACATCACTGTGCAGAAATGTTTTGTCCCCCCGTTCAAAAAAATTGAAATTTGGGCTTTAAAATTACTATTCCATATCTGTTTTTTTCCCCTTTTTTTAAAATTTTGGAAATTTTGGGGGTTTTAATTTAAAACCCAAATGGTGGGGTGGTCCCTTTTTGTGAAGGGGTTTTCCCTTAAATGTTTCATTGTTTTGAAATTTTTCCGTTTAAAAGAGCCCCGAAGTGGGCTTGAAACACGTAAAAATGACTTTTTTTTCGATGTTTTTTCCTTTATCAATTTTTTTTAATGAGCCCCAAATAAACGGGGCTTTTTTAATTTTGGGAAAAACAAATATCCCCGAGTGCTGGAGCCCCTTTACGTTTTCTTTTATTATTTTTACTTGAGGGCACTACCCGGGACGTTTCCCTCTGTGTTTGCACCGTGACTGACGGGAGACCCAGGGGACTGATACAAGGCCCATTTGGTGATTGTTCCCCTAAATTTCCCTTCTTTAATAATAAATAAAACTATCAGTTTTTTCCCAAAAATTTGTGTTCGGTATGACAATCCCTTTAACAGGCCATCACCCCATGTAAGGCCAACACTGCACCTACATTATAGACAATCCCGTTAACTTTAAAACCCCATGATTACCCATGTTCATCTTCTTAAATATTTGCTGCATCATTAGTTCCATTTGTAATAGGTCTATGCTCCACACTTGCTTGTTACACAGTTACATAGTTAGTACGGTTGAAAAAAAGACACATGTCCATCAAGTTCAACCAAGAGTGGGTAAAATGTGGGTGAAGGGAGGGAGACAAGGACATTAAGCCCAACCTCCCCACTAGTGAATGCCCTGAAACCCACAAGGCAAGAATAAATCTGCTGCAGTGGAGACCCCATCTCTGACCCCGGAGCCGCCACCAGATAGGATCCAGAATTTTACATGGCTATGTACGCATTAATATTCTTTCGTTTCAGGTAGGTATCTAAGCCTTTCTTGAAACTCTCAACTGTTCCTGCTGTGTCCAGCTCCTCAGGCAGCTATTCCACAGATTCACAGTTCTTACAGTGAAGAAAGCTTTTCTCTTCTGGAGATTGAATCCTTTTTTCTTCAGCTGAAAGGAATGTCCCCTTGTCTTTTAAGGGGGTTTTACATGAAATAATTTTTCCCCATACTTTTGTAGGGACCATTTATATACTTATATAAATTAATCATGTCTCCCGAAGCCGTCTTTTCTCAAGTAAGATCAATTCTACTAACCTCTACTCATAACTAAGATGCTCCATTCCGCTTATAAGTTTGGTTGCTCGTCTTTGCACTTTCTCTAGCTTCATTACATCTCTTCTATAAACTAGGGCAGAGAACTGAACAGCATATTCTAAGTGAGGTCGAATAGCATATTCTAAGTGAGCGGTAGAATTACATCCTTGTCCCGCGAGTCCAGGCCTCATTTAATACATGCCAATATCTTGCTTGCCTTAGAGGCAGCTGATTGACATTGTACTGTTCTGTAGTCTATGATCTACAAGAACGCCCAGATCTTTCTCAACAAGTGATTCTCCCAGTTTTCCTCCTCCTAGGACATATGATGCTACAGATTATTAGTACATAGTGCAATGCTGCCCGAGGCGTAACTTCAAGCTCTTGGGGGCTAGTGCAAAAAGCGAAATGGGATCCCCCAGTTACCATGTGCCATTTACAATAAAAGTGTCTTCTTATGTGATAGAAGGGCCTTTGGGCCCTTTTAGGCTGCAGGGCCCGTTAGCCACTGCTACCGTTGCACCCCCTGTAACTGCGCTCCTGAATGCTACCTAAATACATTTCATAAAAAAGAGGACTGGCCCTTTAAGGCTGCATGCCTGTCTGATTGCCATTGAATAAGATCACCTTGAACTAGAGATTACCGATATACAATGGTCTATATTTCCAGTAGCAGCTCGGCTTTCCCAGATTCATAACATTTTGGGGAAATACAGCTCACAGATTTAAGTCCAATTGCCGTTAAATGCTCAGTAAAGTGGATAACCATATGTGTGCGAGCCTACGCCGCTTCAGATAATGTTTTATTGTATCACTCCTGTTACTTTACGTCTCCAGCAGAAATCTCTTACAGAATCATATAAAAAGAAAAAAAAAACAAGTCTTACCAGACTTTAATGTTTCCACTGCAGGATTTTTTTTATTTTTTTTTAAATAAATAAATAAATGCAAAAAAAAAAAAAAAAAATTTAAATAAAATTCTCTCATCTCTATGAACTGTAAGCGCTACCAAGAGTGCAACTACTTTCCCCTGCACAAAAACAGAAACCCACAAATTAGCCAGACTTCATGAATAAATAATAAAATGTTATTTGGACTTGTAGTCTAGAGTCATTCTGAACACCAAGGTTTAATTTCAGCCACAGCAGGTGGGAGAAACATAGCTGCATATTAATATAACAAACTGCTCTGAACGTCTAATATTTTCCTCTGTGAGCCATAGAACAAAGAAAACATATAATACACGCTATATCTCGAAATATAAAGAATCGTCATAGACAAGCATTCAAAAAATTCTATTGTGCTTTGCAGAAAAAAAAGTAAGAAATCACAGCGAAGTCAACACGGAACAATGGAGCGTAATCAATACGGGGAGGTTTTATAAGCAAAGGGAATTGGAGTAAATTGTAGGCCCTGATATGATCTGATGTCAGATTTCCCCATTACCAATTACAGCCGCGCTCTTTGTTGCTTCTTGTAATGGCTTCTCATTTCACCTACTAATACGACTCCTTTTCTGAGACTATTATTCAAAACCACAACATGTTCATTGTGGAATTTTTTTTTAATCTTTATTCAATTTCAAATCATGATTTTAATGCAGTCTGCATTTTACGAGATGTGTCTTGTTGTTAACTGTGCTGCTTTCCACTTAAATGGGTATTCCCATCTGGGTGTTTCACAAAGCCTACTCTTCACAGCCAGCTTTAGGCTCCAAATTCCTGTTCAGGCTGTGGGTGGTTCTATAGCTTCAGGCTCTCACTTCTTAGGGCATGTTCACACGGCGTTTCTGGACGAGGTTTTGGACGAGGTTTTCAGAGCGTTTCCTCACCCAAAACCTCGTCCAAACCACATCAAAACCTCGCCTGAAACACGCTTCTTCAGATGAGGTTTTTGACGAGGCTTTGATCAGGTTTTGATCAGGTTTTGGATCAGGTTTTCGATGAGGTTTTCACCCATACAAATGAATAGCCAAAACCGAGCTAAAAACCGAGCCGAAAACCGCCCCTAAACCGCGGCGAAAACGCGCTTCAAGAATTGACATGACACTTCTTTTTCATTGCTTTCAGAGAAGCGTGTAAAAACCTCGTTGTGTGTGAACTACAACAAGGTTTTACATAGGAATCAATTAAATGAACTGGGGGCGTTTTGGACGAGGTTTTGGGCGAGGAAACGCGAGGAAAACCTCGTCCAAAACCTCATCCAAAAACACTGTGTGAACATGTCCTTATTCAGGCAGTAGGCGGTTCTTAGCTTCAGGATCCCATGTCCTGTTCAGGCTTTGGGCTGTTCTACAACTCCAGGATCTTATTTCCTGTTCAGGTTGTGGGTAGTCCTACAACTTCAGGCTCCTATTTCCTGTTCAGGTTGTGGGTGGTTTTGCAGCTTCAGACTCGCACTTGATATTCAAGTTATGGACAGTTCTATAACGTCAGGCTCTCACTTCCTGTTCGTGCTGTGGACTATGTTTCAGCTTCAGTCTCTCACTTCCTGTTTAGGCTGTGGGTGGTTCGCTTCAGGCTCCCACTTCCTGTTCACACTTTGGGCTGTTCTTCAACTCCAGGCTCTTATTTCCTGTTCAGGCTGTGGGCAATTTAGCAACTTCAGACTCCCACTTCATATTCAAGTTATGGACAGTTCTATAACTTCAGGCTCCTACTTCCTGTTCCGGCAGTGGGTGGTTCAAAAGCTTAAGGCTCCCACTTGCTGATTAGGCTATGAGCTGTTCTCTTCAGGCTCCCACTTCCTGTTCAGGCTTTGGGCTGTTCTACAACTTCAGGCTCCTATTTCCTGTTCAGGTTGTGGACAGTTTTGCAGCTTCAGACTCCCACTTCATATTCAAGTTATGGACAGTTCTATAACTTCAGGTTCCCACTCCTTGTTTAGGCTGTGGACTGTGTTACAGCTTCAGTCTCTCACTTGCTGTTCAGGCTGTAGTTGGTTTTACAGTTTTAGGCTCCCATTTCCTATTGAGGTTGTTCAGCAATAACCCTAATACTGTATTGGTAATAAAGTTAGGGATTTTTTTTCTACATGGCCTAATGCCCCCTCCGGTTCCACAGCGATTCCCATCCAACATCATGTTCAAAGTCATTTCAGGTCCAACATCCCATCATCTGGGCATAAGCACCCCAGGATCATTTAAAACGCTAACCTTAATTTCAGCCTAGGGTTATGGTTAGGATTAAAGGGGTTTTACCTTGAAGTAAAATTGATGTGAGAAGCTTGCAAAGTAAATAATAAACATTTTCACCATTCATCATTATTTAAAATTCTTTAACATTTTTGTTTCAGCTGCTCCTTAAGTGATCCATAGTGTAGTTTATCTCCAGGGGATATGACCAGTGATGAGAGCTCCTCAGTCCTGGCCACACATGCTCAGACATCACCTCTCCTCTCAGGCAGCTACTGTCAGTCTCTTCCCTGCTTAGTAAACACACTTACTGCTGAGTGAGTGTTAAACCCCAGGTGCTGTCATTGTACTCCTTAGCAGTTAGTCAAAAAATGCAGATGAGCACTGTCTATTGGCATTTTTCATCCCTCCCAAAAAAAGAAACCACAAATAAATCCACGTTTGGTTCTCACAGGAATTTGAACATAGGAACCCTATGCTTAAAGGCAGAACTGCTACCCACTCAGCTACATTGTAGCTACTCATAGCTCTTTACAAAAATAGACCTTTGTTTGACTAGAGTGAGCACACTGTGGAGAAAGGCATGGTGATGTCAAGCCTACTGCTGTGTCACATGATAAGCAGTTCAAACAAATTATACATGCCTCTTTTTCAAGACACTGAAAACTGAACAGAGGACAGCAGCACATGAAATGAGTTAAAGGTATTTTTGGGGTTAGGGTCAGAATGAAAAAAAATATGGTTCAGCACATACCTAATTTGAATGTTTCACAATCAGGCTTAGCCTGGCAAACAGAGAAATATTGAAAACTCACAGTAGGCTCTTGGGCTTGGTGGGCCCATAAGCATAACTCTATTAGTGGACCCTAAAAATCAACTCCACGGGGGCTCTATGAATCAACTTAACTTGGGTGCTCCAAGCACCTAATCCCACACTGTTCACAAGTTTGGTTGAAACCAGTTTTGATCCAAACAGGGACAGATATGAGCAATGTCTAGTGATAAGTGATTGGCTTCAAAGTCAGCACCAAATGTGGTTGTCTTTTGCTGGACCTTTGGGAACCATAATTTGTGTCAATATCTCCTAGTAGACCAGTATGACCCTGGCCGCAGAACCAAATAAAGGCCCCCATGGTCCAAATCCACTGATTTTGATTGGCTCAGGTCAGTATTCGACGTGTTTTGGGACATCCTTAATTTCACACGACAGATATGTTGAGAGAAAGAAGAACCAGGCACGTTCTATTTTAACATCTTATCCTCTTGTCACCTCTGACGATAAGCCACCATTTGAGGAACCTGGTGGCAACTTATGCATGTCCTATGATACACATGCAGATTTGACTAAGCGTTCAAGAGTTTGCCATAGAGAACGTTCAAAGCTGTTGCCAGACACATCTGGTGTCAACGTATCTCATGAAGAACAAAAAAGGTTCAAGCAAATCCAACTATGTAATGCTTAGTGTATTTCCCCAATATCATCTGCCATGGGAGAGTCAGGAGACTACAATGCATATTACATATTCCAATATCAGCAGCACACTACTAACTAAAAAACAAAATCAAAAGGCATATAGGAATTTTTAAAAAAGTATTTCTGCTGTTTAGGATATATGAAAAAATTTTGAGGTTCTTAGTTCACATTTTTGATCAAAACTGCTTAAGCCCACCTCCCAATCAGCAAGGGGACCTCAAATGCAGGTGGGTCCTACACTAACGTTACCTCTCTTGGGGCCTGTTCAGACCTCCATACTTCAGGGAGTGAAGGCTCCAGCTATAGGGTAAACTGCATTGATTTAAAGCCTGTGAAGGTGGGTGGAGTGCAAAAAAACAAAAAAGGAGGCAGCCACTCCCCCATATGGACAATCTAGACACAAATATTTGGTTTTGCACATCCCAAAAACTTTTTTGAAAAAATGAGCATAGGTGCACACTGGTGTGGCAGCAATATACATACACATTCCAATATCAGGAGTATATTGCGGCCACACCAGTGTGCACCTATGCTCATTTTTTCAAAAAAGTTTTTTTGGATGTGCAAAACCAAATATTGTTGTCTAGATTGTACAATACATTTTAGGTGGTCAGTTGATCTCGCCAAACTTGTACATGCCTACCTTTATTTTCTCCTCTCCATGAAAAAAAAATTGCATGCTTCCCAGAAACAAGTGCAAGAATTGGTCTGAAGTAACTGTTGGATGAAGAAGAATTCAGCCAACAACTAGCAATATTAATATTTTAAACTGTTGGTTTAAGGTTCCCATTACTTGAAAAGCTCTATTGATATCAGTAATTCTGTGTTTGACATACTAAGCACCATGTAATACTGTGTTTGACATACTAAGCACCATGGTGCTTGCAAGGAAGCTCTATGTAAGTAGATCTGAGATAAGGAAATCTGTATGACATGTGCACCATACTGCTCCATTGTCTCTTTAATCTGGGAATTGGTGGAGAATGCGTACATGGACTCTCTCAGTCATGTGACGTAATTGACATTTCTGAAGATAACTACAAGTGGAACTTCCCTTTAAGGGCATGTTTATGTCCTTTAGAATTGTGGTAGTAGATATTAAAAGCGCTAACTAAAATTACCCTCAAAGTTCACGCTTGGGGTGAGACATCTACCGACACCTACTCAAGGCATCAGGTACGTTGTCAGGAATATCAACAAGTGTCTTGCCCTTGTCAATGCAATGTCTATCTGAAAATTGTGTTAGTTGGTGGAAAGAATAATTTCCTTCCAATAGCTATGACTATGGTTTTCTGAACTCCTTGTTGGGTGCTATTTCCACCTACTACTATAACATAGGCAAAGAATTAAGGGTGTTTTCCCACCCCAAACATCAATGGCATATTCTATTGATGGGAAAACACCTTTAGCTTAAAGTTGTTGGTAAAATCAGTGGAAAATCTGTAATAGGGTCCCTCACCTACTATGTGTTATTTATAGTGTTCATTGAACTGTTCTAGAAAAGTTATGATCTAGTAGAACTTCTTGGATTTTTAGAACTCGAACCGAACATTTTACTGCTCGTTCAAGTAAAGTTCTAGTTCAACACGCCATTTTCAATTTCGTTTTCAGCACCTTTCTGCATTTTTGGCTGTCACCCAATCACCTTTCTGCACTTTTGGTGGCCATCCAATCACCTTTCTGCACTTTTGGCACCATCCAATCAGTGCAGAGCACAGAGAAGTGTCAAAAAACTCATTGCTGAGGTGTAGGGCTCTCATTGGCTGCTAAAACCACATGACCATGCTCTATATATTTCACTGTATTGCCTTGTGAACGCCATTTTCAGCTCACTCTCTGCACTGTACAGACTGCTCTTAGTTAGATAGCATTTTTGTCTCCACAGACATCAATAGTTAGAGAGTTTGGTATTGCTGGCTGCATCTTTCCCACACCCAGAAGCTGTTATTTGGTGACATTTGCAGGCTCACATAACGCCTAACTCTCATATACATGGATATATATTATACAGAGTGCTTGGATTTGCTGAATCATACTCAGTGCCCAAAAGTTCAGTTTTTCAGTTTTGGGGATTCAGTAATTGTATAACGCACCGTCTCCAAATCTCCTATGTGTCAAAGGGGCTTTTGGACCCCCTCAGGATGCAGGGCCCTGTAGCAGCTGCGACTGCTGCACCTCCTGTAGCTACGCCTCTGCTTGCAAGCTGTCCTCATGTTTTCAGTTAGCCAGTGAAAGGAATGAAGTATTTTAGCCTCTCAGTTTTTTTCTGTCACTCTTAGAGACAAATTTTTTTCACTAAGTTGTGCCACGGATCCAGTTTCTGTTATGGAGGGTAATTCCAGCTTCTCCTCACCTGTATGTATAAAAATTAACTAGAACATCTTCTCCCATAGACTTTAATTGGGTTCGAGTTCGAATAGAACTTTGAACCAAACTCACAAAAGTTTGAGGTTCTAATCGAACTAGAACTTTTTACTGTTCGCTCAACGCTAGTTATTTATAATACTCCAGTACTCTTATATGGTGAAGAGGAATTTGGACCTCCTTAGGTCCTAGTGTCCAGATACCACTGTTACCCCTGCATCTCCTACAGCTTCACCTCTGATTTTGAGGACAGGACTATCATCGGGCTAAATCAGATAAATCAGGGGACCTTGGTACCATTTTTAGCTCCATACAATGCATATGACCCCAGGGGACACTGCAGTGCATTAGACTTCATGTTCTTCTCGAAGAGCTTCTTCATGAGCCCTTAGGGACATGGTGTCGGCAGCATACATGAATTCCCCAGTATAACACTAGTGTAGACTTCTAGTAATGATATAGTAGACATTTATCGAAGTAATCTAAGCAGTGTTGTCAGTTTTTTAATAGCTTGTGTGGTGAAATTATGATTCAAAATTCTGCATGTTAACATTATCTTAATATGAATATTTGGAAAACTTTTATTTGAAGTAATTCAGAAAATGAACATAAGAGAGTTCACCATTGTGGGTCAGTTTCAGCAACGCTGAGTTTTGGCAGCCATATTTGTGAGGGGGATACGGTGGGTGTTCTCTCAAGAGGCAGAGCAGCAGGCGGTCCATATGGTACAGTACAGAGAAGAAAACTCTACTGGTTATAGCATCATCATGTAAACCAACTGCTCAGTAGGTTCCATCTGCTCAATGCTCATTTTGCTAATTTGCTGATCCTAGGTTAGTTGTAGGTTTTGGACAATAAATTGAAACATCTTTTACTGATCATTCTAAGAAAATTAACTAGATTATGTTTTGAATTTAAAAATAAGTTAAGCCTTAAAATTCAAAACTAATTAAAAAAAATATCACAAATAATTAAAAAAAATATATATTAAAAACTTTTTTTTCAGACTCCTTGCACTCGTCCTTCTTGCAGAAGCTTTTAAATTGATTTTCTGCCCATAATGTTGGCAGAAACTTGAAAATGAAAGAGCTGCATGGTAAGGCTAATCGCTGTTAGTAGTTTTTGTATGTTCTTTAAGATGTATCAGAAATTTTGGGTTTTAGAAAAGTTAGAATATAATCATGTTTAAGATTCACATTGGTGAAGATACGACCCCTGGGGCCTAAACCATGTGACAGATTTCTCTATTTCTTATTTTGCTGCAGTTTAGACTCCTGGTGTTATCTGAGTAACAGGGGTTTGGTCAAGAAAGTCTAGGACTGTTGTGGGAAACCGGAATAACATTTTTTTGAACAAACTTCAAGTGACCCTGCTGTCCTCAATTTCTCTTTCCAAAATAGAGACGCCTGAAGAGTGGTTATAGAGGGGCATTCACATTTCTTATTTCCTGATATGTAGAGAGTGCTATCACTTTCCACATCTGGAAACCAAATATACCTTTGCAGGGTTCATAATACCCATCTTTCTCACACAGTTATACACTAGGGCCTATTACATAGGAAATTATATAACCTCTTACTATGTTTTGTATTGTACAAGGTCACCAGTCTATTCTGATGAAACTCACACAAGCATTGGGTAAATACAAATCCTATTAAAATAAACAATTCTATTTTAGGTTATATAGATTCCATTTAGTTTTTAACCTACTTTATAGAATCCTTACTAAATACATTTAAAACAAAGTATTAGGATCATTAAGAGGGCAAAGTGTGTGGAAGTACTACAACCTCTTCCATCCTTAAAGGGGTTGTATCATTTCATTAAATGGCCTTCAGAATCAGAGGAAAGTGAAAACAAGTAATTGCAATTAGATATCATTAGTAAAGCTTGTCTTGTATTCACCGTTTTCCTTATCTTCTGTTTCTGTTTACACTGATCTCTAGTGCTGGCCGGACCCCTCCTCCTTGCATTTCACTAGCTGAGAGCTAATTTACATTCAGTTTGCCCCCCACCCGGTCGTATTCACGGAGCTTGCATTCCTGCCTTTCACTCAAAGTAAGGGACCGGCACATTTTCACTCTGTACAGCCAGAAGAAACAGAATAACACTGCAGGGCTTCTATAATCAGGAAACAGCACAATTGTGTGTCGATCCCCGCCTCTCCTGCATAGAAGGGAGATCTGTGCCATTCATAGAAAGCTGTATTCAACTGTAACAAATCTCCAGCTTTGAGATGAGAAGAGATCAGTGCTCAATCTAGATTGAATGCAGCCTGTGGTATGTATACAGCTCTTACAAAATAAGACTGATGACACAGTGACATGTGGACTCAGAGAGGGGGGGCAGTCTTGGGAGCCAGCATGAACAGTGAAGGGGGGTTGACGTCACCCAGCTGGGAGGGGAAGAAACGCCCCTGCATGTCTAGAGTTGAGAAGCTAAGAGCAGTATGAATCAGCCGAACTAAGACACGATACATCCCCTTTAAAGGGGTTTTCTCACTACAAATATCTTATCTCTAATGATGGGGACAGTAAAAATAAGCACTTTAGTAATTGGTCTGCATTACCTAAGTCACTTAGTATAGTAGATATAAGCTTTTCTGTGCATCTATAGCTATTTCTGCAGCAGCTGGTCGGAACACGTCGCCTTTTCTGTGATTGGCTGACTGATATGTCATTCAGCCTGTTGGGACTCGCCAGTGGATGGGAAAGGCCCCCTGCACTGTGATTGGCTGCCTTTACTCTCTGTGTTTACTCCCCTCTGAGCTGTGAGAAACGAGCTGCATGAGATGGCAGTGTGTCTGTATAATGAAGGTTGTCTCAGCTCCTCTCTATGTGATGGCTCCAGTCATAGTTATATGTAAAGGATCTGGGTAATTACTGAGTATCTAACTGCTAGATTCACTCTCCCCTAATATAACACAGTCTTATACACTGCTCTCCCCCCATATAACACAACCTTGTACAGTCTGCTCTACCTTCTGCCTGATAACAGAGGAGGGGATGAGGGGGGAAGAGAGCATTTCTCAAACTTGCTTCATCAGTTCAGATTGTGTGTATAACTGCTTACACCAATGCAGAGGTACTGGTTACAAGGAGCTTGTGCAGCATGAGAGGAAGCTGACAGCTCTGCAGTCAGAAGAATAGCAGGAGGTCTGCAAAGCTGACATCCACCCCTTTCCCCAGCACACACAGAATGATGATGTCATAGCTCTTCAATGACATACCTCCTGGTAGGAGAGGCACAGCTACAGGGAAGAGAGACTCATCCCTTTATTTGAAAAGCAAACAGATAGAAATAGCTCAAGTCCATGAAAGCTTCAAAGGATTAAACACTTTAAAGGGGTTTCCTTATTAGACAGGTCTTAGGAACTTCCTTTTCACATACAGCTTCAGACTTCCCCTTCCTGTTCAGGCTGTGGATGGTACTATAGCTTCAGGCTCCACCTTCCTGTTCAGGCTGTGAATGGTCCTACAGTTTTAGAAAAACAATGTTTAGTCTTAACATCCATTTTTTTTTTTTTAAATGAACATAGGTACACACTGTTGTGTCAGTAACATACAAACACAATCCAATATCAGCAGATCTACTAGCACTAAAAAAAAAACAATAAAAAAGAACATAAGTACAGTGTCATACGTCCAGGCAGGCAGCCTTCTGTTTATGTACGACAACGCCCAGTAAGGGTTAAACCCTCTGCTCTGGACCGACGCCCTGGGAGAGGTGCTGCTTTGGAGCTCAGGAGTGACAGCTCTGCAGCCTCTCCCAGCAAGGGGTGTTGCGATCAGGCCAATCAGAGGGCCCGGACGCCGCACCAATCAGCTGCTGGGGCGGTGTCCGGGAAAACTATTTAAACTGGCTCAGTCCTCTCAGGCTTTGCCTGTGATAGGTTCCCCCTGTTGTTTCCTGGTGTGTTGTTATATTGCTTCCTCTGTTATTGACCTCGGCTTGCCTTGACTTCGTGTTGGACTCTGTCTATGTACTTCGTTCCCGCTCGTGTATGACCCTCGGCTTGTTTCCTGTTTATTCTTCGGATTCTGTTTGTGGCTTTGGCGTTATTGACCGTTACCGACTCGGACCGTTTGACCTTGCGTTTTCCCTGACGGCCCTGCACTTAGCAGCGTAGGGACTGTCGTCCAGTTGGGGTCTGCCATCTAGGGCAGCACGCCAAGTAGGCAGGGACAGTGGGCTGGGTGGCAGTCAGGGCCCACTGCACCTCCTCTGACGTGACAGTATCACAGGCCGACATTTACTGCTCTCCAAACACTATGAACCCCATGACTGCATTGGTAGAGCAGATGCAGGGGCTCACCCAGTTGGTCCAGGATCTTGCACTGAGAGTTCAGCAGCAGGAGACCTCCCAGGGTGCCCCTCAGCCCCAGGGTCCTCCGGCATCCCTTTCCCCTGTTGTGGAACCCCCTATTCAGTTACCTGATAAGTTCTCGGGTGACAGGAGGGCGTTTCAAACGTTTAAGGAGGGTTGCCGGTTGTTCTTTCGTCTCCGCCCACGTACCTCAGGGAATGAGGAACAGAGAGTGGGAATTATTATATCCCTTCTCCAAGGGTCCCCTCAGGAGTGGGCGTTCTCTTTATCCCCTGACTCGCCCAAGTTGTCTTCTGTGGACCGATTCTTTGAATCCTTGGGGTTACTTTTTGATGACTCCAATAGGGGGGCAGTGGCCGAGACTCAGCTCACCTCGTTAAAACAGGGCAAGAGCACAGTAGAAGAGAATTTTTCAGAATTCTGGCGTTGGTGTGTTCCATCAGGGTGGAATGACCCAGCCCTCCGTGCCAGTTTAGATTGGGGCTAGCCGACCATGTGAAGGACTTGTTGGTGGCGTACCCAAGCCCTGGCACGCTGGATGATGCCATGGCTCTGGCGAGTGCGGTTGGACAGACGGTTTAAGGAGAGACGTCGGGAGAAGTCACTTACCCCGTTGCCCCGCTTCACTCCGATGCTCCGTTCTGTCACCACTCCTGAACCAGCTGGAGCGGAGAGCCCCTTGGAGGAGCCCATGCAGATAGGGGCCTCTTCTGCGGGCAGCCTCAAGGACCGCAGGACATCTCGCCGCACTCAGGGACCCTGCTACTACTGCAGCGGAGAAGGTCACCTCATCCGTGAGTGTCCCAAGAAGAAAACTCCAACGCCTAGGTGACTCGCGGGAAGGTCACCTAGGCGAACAGGTATTCCCTATGGTGTCGAAAAAATTATTGCTTCCAGTTAAGATTTCATATCTTGCCATGTCTGGTTCTGGGAGTGCCTTTGTGGATTCGGGATCGGCCTCTAATTTCGTGGCTGCATCATTTGTTAAGCGTTTGGGCCTTCCCCGGAGGTCCCTATCAGATTCAGTGCAGGTGGTTGCTATAGATTCTACCCCGTTGCTCAAGGGGAGGATCCAACATTGCACCCCTGAGCTTGAGATGCTGGTAGGGTCTATGCATACGGAGAGGTGCACTCTATTTATCATGGAGGGCTGACCTGCGGATGTGGTGTTAGGGCTGCCCTGGCTTCAAAAACACAACCCAGTGATTGACTGGAAGTCTGGAGAACTAGTCAGGTGGGGTAAGCAATATGGAAGTAGAGCAGATTCCTGCCTTTATTCGTGACTTAGCTGTGGTGTTTTCCAAGACTCAGTCTGAGCAGTTGCCCCCGCATAGGCCCTATGATTGTGCTATTGAACTATTGCCGGGGGTGAGATTTCCCAAAGGCAGGATATACAATCTGTCGGGGCCAGAAAGACTTGCTATGAAGCAGTATATAGCAGAAAGTCTACAGAAGGGTCATATCCGACCTTCTGTGTCCCCTATGGGTGCGGGGTTCTTTTTCGTTAAGAAAAAAGATGGTAGCCTCCGTCCATGTATTGACTACCGGGAACTGAACAAGGTAACGGTAAAAAACCAATACCCTTTACCTTTAATTCCCGATCTGTTTAATCAGATTCAGGGAGCCAAGTGGTTTTCAAAATTGGACCTGAGAGGGGCTTATAACCTTATTCGGATTAAAGAGGGGGACGAATGGAAGACAGCATTTAATACCCCGGAAGGTCATTTTGAATACCTTGTTATGCCTTTTGGGTTATGCAATGCTCCCGCTGTCTTCCAGAACCTTGTAAATGATGTTTTCCGGGAACTTATTGGTCGTTGTATGGTCGTTTATCTGGATGACATTTTGATTTACTCGCAGGACTGGGCTTCGCACGTAAAACATGTGCGGCAGGTTCTGCAGATTTTGAAGGTCAATAGTTTATTTGTCAAACTTGAGAAATGTGTTTTCGGTGTTCAAGAGGTACCTTTCCTGGGATATATTTTAACGCCTAACTCATTTCGTATGGATCCCGGGAAGGTCCAGGCAATTCTTGATTGGGTTCATCCTTCCTCCCTAAAAGCCTTACAGCGGTTCCTAAGTTTCGCTAATTATTATCGGAAATTTATTCGAAATTTTTCTGTGCTCGTCCGGCCATTGACTGATATGACTAAAAAGGGAGTAAATATCACTAAATGGCAACCCGGGGCCTTAGAGGCGTTCGAGAAACTTAAGCAGTGTTTTGTCGCAGCCCCGGTGCTGGTTCAAGCTGACCATACCAAGCCCTTCGTGGTGGAGGTAGATGCTTCTGAGTTTGGAGTAGGGGCGGTTCTGTCTCAGGGGTCAGCTGCTCTGACTAATCTCCGTCCTTGTGCCTTCTTCTCTCGTAAATTCTCCCCCGCAGAGAGGAATTATGATGTTGGGAACCGAGAATTGTTGGCAATTAAATGGGCCTTCGAGGAATGGCGCCACTTCTTCGAAGGTGCCCAACACCAACTCACAGTCCTAACTGACCATAAGAACCTGACCTTTTTAGAGAGTGCTAAGAGGTTAAACCCTCATCAGGCACATTGGGCATTATTCTTCACTCGCTTTAACTTTGTGGTTACCTATAGACCAGGTTCTAAGAATGTTAAAGCTGATGCATTGTCAAGAAGTTTCTGTGCCAGTCACTCGGGATGATCCGGTGTCCATTTTACCCAAAGAGACGGTGGTCTCAGCTACTTCCCCCGACTTGGCCACTGTGATCAAGACCCACCAGGAGATGAGACCTGTTGATTTCCCTGTTTCTAAAGTCTTTGTCTCCACCCAGTTTCGGTTACGTTTATTAAAAGAATTACATGATTCTGTATTATCTGGACATCCCGGAGTGGCTGGCACTAAGAAACTTATTTCCCGAAATTATTGGTGGCCATCTTTGGCTCGTGATGTGGGGGCCTATGTGACAGCCTGCGACATCTGTGCTCGGGCAAAGGTTCCCAGAACTCGGCCTCCTGGTGAACTTTGTCCTCTGCCTATACCGGACCGGCCATGGACTCACATTTCTATGGATTTTATGACTGATCTTCCTACCTCTGAGGGTAACACTGTCATTTGGGTGGTTGTTGATCGTTTTAGTAAGATGTGTCATCTGATTCCATTAAAAGCATTACCGTCGTCCAAAAAGCTGGCCGAGCTTTTTATTAAACATATCATTAAACTGCATGGGTTACCCGAGAATATTGTGTCTGACAGAGGAGTTCAGTTTGTCTCCTGTTTTTGGAGAGCTCTCTGTAAGGCTCTGGGTATCACCCTGTCCTTCTCCTCTGCCTTTCATCCTGAGACTAATGGGCAGACGGAGAGAGTGAATCAAACTGTTACGCAGAAACTCCGGTGTTTTGTCTCCGATCAGCAGGGAGACTGGGTTAAATACTTACCTTTGGTCGAGTTCGCGATAAATAATCAGGATAGTAGCTCGTCTGGTGTTTCGCCGTTTTTCTGCAACTATGGCTTCCACCCTAGACACTCATCATGGTCCTGCATTACTTCTGATCACAGTGGGGTGGATGCTATCCTTAACGATCTATGCACAGTCTGGGCCCAAGTTCAGAAGAACTTGGTGAATGCCCAGAGCATCCAGAAGGAGATAAGTGATGAGACGTCTTTGTTCTGGAGGTTTTAACGTTGGGGATAAGGTGTGGTTGCCTACCCGAAATCTTCGTCTAAAGGTCCCTTTGGGGAAGCTGGCACCGCACTTTGTGGGTCCCTTTTTCATTTTGGAACAAATTAATCCTGTGACGTGCTGCCTAAAGTTACCCTCTGGTTTCCGTGTACATAATGTATTCCACTGTTCTCTCCTTAAGAGGTACGTGCCTTCGGTTATTCCACCTCCCAAACCTCCTCCTCCAGTTGAAGTTAAGGGGGAGTTAGAGTATGAGGTTGCTCAAATCCTGGATTCTCGAGGAGTGCAACACTCGTTACAGTACCTAGTGCACTGGAAGGGATACGGTCCTGAGGAGAGGTCGTGGGTTCCTGCTAGATCGATTCATGCAAAGGCCCTTATTAGGGAATTCCACAAGGCTCATCCAGAGAAACCCAAACCAGGGGAGGGTCCGGTGGCCCCTCCTAAAAGGGGGGGGGGGTATGTCATACATCCAGGAAAGCAGCCTTCTGTTTATGTGCGACAACGCCCAGTAAGGGTTAAACAAGGATATGTCGCAATTGGCTTCACAGGAGGGACTGTCTCTAAGATCACTCATGCATGTTCGCAACCTTTGCAAAATTACTGCCTATGATGCCCCATTACAGAGGAAACGTGTACATCTTTTGGGAGTATCCTTTTGCTCAGGGTTTGTTAGATCATAACCTCAAAGACTCGGTACCGAGGAGGAGCTTTTCGTACCACTCAGTACAGAATGGTCTGTTTCCTGTGATACATTCTATCAAGGCCATCCAGGAGCTCTGGCGCCTTATGAACTGCTTTATGGATGCTCTCTGGAACTCCAGTAATTGTCTAGTGTTAAGGAGGGAGAGAATTTTGGTGACGGGTTGTCACAGGTTAATCCACAGCCTGCTCAGAGACATCACATTCTAGATGGTCCGGATGAGGATGAGGGCTAGACCCTCTCCTTTTACTCTCTCTCTCTCTCCTTTGTTTCTGAGTCCCTCAATAAGGTTTCTCGCCTGTGAGTTCCCCTCTACTCTCCCTCTTCCCTTCCCCCATCCTTTCTACTTCACAGAACTTTTTTGCTTTATTGCTTGTTATGTTTGAAGTGTGCAGGTTTTTAGTGTAGCATGTGCTGTAATGCTTAGTGTAGGTTAGCCTTTGCCCTGTGTCTTGCTAAATGTTATATATGCAATTGTGTTAACTTATTGTGGCTCGTGGATATATTGTTTGCTTGTATTTAATGACTGATTGTTAATAAATATTTGCAACCCAAAGAACAGGGGGACATGGGAAACCTGTTACTTTTAAACTGCAAAATCATCTTTAGGAGACGCAGACAAAGAGAAAAAGCATAAATCAAGAGGTAGAGTATAAGAGGCATGTACAGTAGCTGTAGGGTGGGCCCCCAGAATCATCTCCACTTGTGGCCCCCAATAATCAACTCCACTTGTGGGCTACAGAATCAACTCCACTGGAGGGCTCCACAATCAACATAACAGATGAGCCACCAAAATCAACTCCAGTGGTGGGCTCCAAATATCATCTTCACTGGTGGGTTCCAAGAATCAACTCCAGTGGTGGGCCCCAAGAATCATCTCCACTGGTGGCCTCCAGAATCAACTCCACTGGTGGCCCCAAGATCAACTCCACTGGTGGACCTCAAGGATCAACTCCACTGGTGGGCCACAAGAATCAACTCCACTGGTGATCCCCAAGAATCAACTCCACTGGTGGCCCCAAGAATCAACTCCATTGGTGGACCTCAAACATCAACTCCACTGGTGGGCCACAAGAATCAACTTCAGTGGTGGGCCCCAAGAATCAACTCCAGTGGTGGGCTCCAGAACCAACTTCATAATTGATCTATACAAATCAAATCTACTGGTGGGCCCCAGAACCTAATTTCACTGGTAACCCAATAATCAACTACACTTGTGGACCCCAAGAACCATCTCCACTGGTGGACCCCAGAATAAAATTCCACTGGTGGGCCTTAGGCACTCCAATGAAACACAGACCCTACTCGTTGTACCTGGTCAAACATTTTCAGACAAAAGTTACCATTGGATCTAGCTGACCATAGAGTTAGTCCTGGTCTTGGGATCCCCCATAACCAAATATTATTGTATTGAAAAACTACTCTGTAAATGGTGTTTAATAAAGAATAATACAATTTTTTTTTTTTAAAAAAATCAGGGGACACCAAATAATTTCAGCAGAGGCTGAAGTTTCTCTAAAGTATCACACAGTGTTTAAAGAGTTCTTGTTCAAGAAAGATTATTGGTCAAGTATTCACAAAAAGAAGGAGTTAATCCCTGCTGCTTATTCTCACAGATTGCAATAAAACGTGTTTTGCTTCGGCTGCTGTGTGTGACTTCAGGAGTGAACAATATCACTGATTAATAAAAGCTTTTGGAATTAACTACCATATGGAACAGTGTTTTAGAATTGATTGTAGGTGTTGTTTCATTTTTTGGGAAATTTGCATAACTAATTTGGCTTAACGCAACTCATTAATTTAAAGATTTTTAAGCTTTGTTTTTGATGCAATATTTTAATTCCTCTAATGAGTGTACAGTTCATGAAGCACCAAAGAAGAAAACAAGACAATGAAGCACTTAAAGATGTAGAAGCGCTCGAGCGTTGGATGGGTTTGCATCGCTCCTGCATTAGAAGGATGATACCTGCATTTATAGCATGCAAACATTTGCTGTAGCTTGTATGCTTTGAAGTGAACCTCTTGGTGAAAACATAAGGTAGGTATTCATAAGACCCCCCAAATTTAGACTTACCTGGACCCCTCCATTCCAAAGATCCTGGTGTGTGTATGTATATTTGAGCTTCTATACCACCATTGTTGCCTGTTCAGGTCTCAAGTAGTAGTTTCTATAAGTAGATGTATAGTAACCATATAGTAAATATATATGTTTAGGAACATATAGCACCCTAATCCATACTCTCTACACATAATTCATAATTAGGATATTAACAGGAGATGTTCTGAAGGAGCTACCATCAAAAAGTTAGAGCAGAGAACAATTACAAAGAGCATCGCTCTGTCTCTGGACCTTGTTGGCCATGCTCAAATGGGACAGCTCAGTGATTTCAGAGGACACCATGTAATGCTTCATTTGTCCTGTGATGGCGCTGATGAAAAATTTAACACTTTCAAATAAGTTAATCAGCAAATTACAGCTGGTCAATAGAGATCCCAGCGGTGGGGCTTGTTTTAACGAATATATTTTTAGAGGACTTTTATGACAAAACAGGATTAAACAAAGCAGAAAACCTCTTTAAAATGTACACAACTAAGTCACATTATTATGACCAGCAACAGCTCATATACAGAATAACTAGCATGTGCAGCAGGGACAGCGGCTAGAAAGATGGGGAGTGACTCAATAAGATCATGGTATGATATCACAGGTATGTAGAGTCGACTGTATCCCATAGCTGCTGGAGGGTCCATAGAGCCAACACCACCATCCAGGGGCTTAGACAGCTGCTGGAGGGGCCACAGACCAAACACCGCCATCCAGAGGTTCCCACAGCTCGGAGATCATGCCAACACCACATCCGGGCCCCACAGTGTGGAGGTCCATACAACACCCCATCCAGGGGCCCACAGCTCTGAGGGTCTAGAACCAGACCACACCAGGCCCCACAGCTGCTGGAGGGTCAAGAGCCACACACCTCTGGCTTAGACAGCCGGGGCCACAGACCCAACACCACCATCAGGCCCACAGTGGGTTAGCAGAGAAACACCACCTCCAGGGGCTAGACAGTGTGAGGCCACGACCAAAACCACCTCAGGTTCACACTCGGGGGCCATGCAACCAACACACCATCAGTGGCCACACTTAGCTTATTGGGATCTGGTATTAGGGCAAGGTAGTACCGAAAGTCTTGATCCTGCTCTTCCAACTATCTAGCCATGGGACATGTTCATTGTCTGCTGATATCCCATCCGCCCCAGGGAGACAATTCAGCATGTAGGGTGTCAGTATTGCAAGGTTCATTCTCGATCAGGTGAAGCATTTCCACAGTGAGTGCCCGAGAAATCCCAAAACATCCTCGTACCATGTGTTTCCGATAGAGTTAAGGGTGTTGCTCATCTGATTTTCCCGACACGCCACATCCTGCATTCCAGAAGCAAAAATCCGTATCATCAGAGAAGAAAACCCCTTGTATAAGCTCGTTAACTCTGATATGCCATAATATGGGGCCTTTTACTGCTGAAACCTTGGTACAATGTTAAATCATCTGTCCAGGCCCATACACGTAGGGATAGCAGATGCATGACATCCCGCTCAGGTCCCATACACAGTAGGGTTAGCAGAGGTGCAGTGACATCCGTCTGCTCCTGGGGGCCCATACACAGTAGGGTTAGCAGAGGTGCATGAACGTTCACTGCCCATCACAGTAAGTAGCAGAGTGCAGTGACATCCGTCTGCTCAGGGGCCATACACAGTAGGGTAGCAGAGTGCATGACATCGTCTGCTCAGGCTCCATACACGTGGATTAGCAAGGTGCATACATCTCTGCCCGAGCCCACACAGTAGGGTTAGCAGAGGTGCAGTGACCTCCTTCTGCTCCGGGACCCCATCACAGGTTAGCAAGGTGCAGTGCACGTCTGTCGGGGCCCCATACACATAGGTTAGCAGAGTGCAGTGACATCCGTCTGCTCCGTTCCCCATACACAGTAGGGTTAGCAGAGGTGCGACATCGTCTGCCTCGAGCCCACATGCATGGGTTAGCAGAGTGCAGTGACTCCGCTGTCAGGGCCTACCAGTAGGGATACAGAAATCAGTGATCCCTTGCTGCGTGCCCCTAAGCAGAGTTACGAGGTGCAGTGACATCCGTCTGCCCTGGGGCCCCATACACAGTACGGTTAGGAGAGGTGCAGTGACATCCGTCTGCTCCGGTGCCCCATACACAGTATGGTTAGCAGAGGTGCAATGACATCCGTCTGCTTCGGGGCCCCATACACAGTAGGGTTAGCAGAGGTGCAGTGAAATTCGTCTGCCCCGGGGCCCATACACAGTAGGGTTAGCAGAGGTGCAGTGACCTCCTTCTGCTCCGGGACCCCATACACAGTAGGGTTAGCAGAGGTGCAGTGACAGCCGTCTGCTCTGGGGCCCCATACACAGTAGGGTTAGCAGAGGTGCAGTGACATCCGTCTGCTCCAGTTCCCCATACACAGTAGGGTTTGCAGAGGTGCAGTGACATCCGTCTGCCTCGGAGCCCCACATGCAGTAGGGTTAGCAGAGGTGCATAGACATCCGTCTGCTCCAGGGCCCCATACACAGTAGGGATAACAGAAATGCAGTGACATCCCTCTGCTCCGGTGCCCCATACACAGTAGGGTTAGCAGAGGTGCAGTGACATCCGTCTGCTCCAGGTACCATACACAGTAGGGTTAGCAGAGGTGCAGTGACATCCGTCTGCTCTGGGGCCCCATACACAGTAGGGTTAGCAGAGGTGCAGTGACATCCTCTGCTCCGGGGCCCCATACCACAGTAGGGTTAGCAGAGGTGCAGTGACAGCCGTCTGCTTCGGGGCCCCATACACAGTAGGGTTAGCAGAGGTGCAGTGAAATTCGTCTGCCCCGGGGCCCCATACACAGTAGGGTTATCAGATTTGCAGTGACATCCGTCTTCTTCAGGGCCCCATACACTGTAGGGTTAGCAGAGGTTGAGTCACATCCGTCTGCTCTGGGGCCCCATACACAGTAGGGTTAGATGTTGTGTTAGATACAAGTCAGGTCTCCCCTGGGGTCATTTTGGTGGTGAGCTGCTCCCCCGTAGAGTATCCTCTGCCCTCTCGCACCTTAATATTCAACATTCACCTATCACCTGGTGCTCTATAGTTTCCATGTCTCCTATCCCCAATGGCACCATTTTTCCACTCCCAATACTTTCACCACAGCAGCCGCCAACAGGTAACAAACTGTATAGTTTTAGAGATACCCCCACCCTGCGCCTGGAAGCCAGTAATCATCGCTTTTTGCAACTCTGATAAATCGCCCCTTTTACCATCTCCCAAAACCATTCAAAAGATGATAAAATACCATCTGGATTCTTAAACCGAATCCGACCGGCATTTTACAACTGTTGCATGGCCGTAGCCGTACAAATCCAATGAGAGAAGAGTCCAGAGAAAGAAAGGCCCCAGCCCTTATAATCTCCCTTTTTATGGCATTGGTGGTTTCATGGGTTAATCTTCACCTTTGAATATCACTTTTATTTTTTACTCGAGGTCCAAAAATAGTTTTTTCATCTATCTGTATTCGCACATATGAGACAACTTCTGGTCAGAACGCTTTGATACTTGTCTACTCTATGTGTGATTCCCTGTGCTCTGTACACTGCAGCCCTTCTAATGCCTTTTGATAGCTTACATATCTCATAATATCTGAGTGTGAACTGTTTTAATTATTTATTCTGGATATACATAGATGGTTATGGCTCTAGAATGTGATCTACTCTCTTATACATGAACTTATAGGAGATATAAATTGTATTTGGCACTTCAGATGAAGGTTTTCCACCTCTTGTGATTTTTTATTCTATGTAATCATGTTTCCTTAATAAATGTTGTATTTTATTAATCAGTAACGTATTGTGTCGGCTCAGCTTGTAGGCGTTGTTCTGTGTTAATGTTCTGGGCTTGACATGCAGATAAAATAAAAAGCTCCTTTAAATTTAAAGGTTAAGGTGCACCAGAGAAAGAGATGATGTGCATGGGGTTGAGCTCTACCAACGTCCAATATACCACAAAGTCCAAATCACTACCGAAATGAAATATCCAATCACAGCAGCATTAAACAGCAACATTTCTGCACCGATGCCTTCCTTGTCTTTCTCATCCTGTTCTTTCTCGTCTTGACTACTGTAACTCCCTGACAACCGATCTCTTTCTCTGTCAACTCCTCCCTCTCCAATCTTTCTTTCCAACCGCTATACTGATGCCTCTACCCTGTGTCAGTCACTGTCGTGGTTGCCCATTCAGTACAGAATACACAGCACTGCACCCCCTACATATCCTGCCTCATGTCTGTCTAGCACCCTACCCTGACTCTCCACAGTCCTGCACCCACTACATCTCCTCCCTCATCTCTATCTACCACCCTACCCCGTCTCTCCACAGCCCTGCACCCCCTACATCTCCTCCCACATCTCTATCTAACACCCTACCCGGTCTCTCCACAGCACTGCACCCCCTACATCTCCTCCCTCATCTCTGTCTACCACCCTACCCGCTCTCTCCACAGTGCTGCACCCCTACATCTCCTCCCTCATCTCTGTCTACCACCCTACCCGGTCTCTCCACAGCGCTGCACCTCCTACATCTCCTCCCTCATCTCTGTCTACCACCCTACCCGCTCTCTCCACAGTGCTGATACCCGCATATCTCATCCCTCATCTATTTTTACTACCCAGTCTCTCCACATCTCCTTCATCATTTCTCTCTACCACCCTACCCGGCCTCTCCACATCTCCTCCCTCATCTCTGTCTACCACCGTACTCGGTCTCTCCAAATCTCCTCCCTCAACTCTTTCTACCACCCTACCCGGTCTCTCCACATCTCCTCCCTCATCTCTGTTTACAAACCTGCCCGGTCTCTCCACAGCTCTGCACCCCATACATCTCATCCCTCATCTCTATCTATCACCCTACCCACTCTCCACAGTGCTGCACCCCCTACATCTCCTCCCTCATTTCTATCTACCACCCTACCTGGTCTCTCCACAGTTCTTCACCCCCCTACATCTCCTCCCTCATCTCTATCTACCACCCTACCCAGTATCTCCCCCGCGCTGCACCTCCCTACATCTCCTCCCTCATTTCTATCTACCACCCTACCCAGTCTCTTCACAGTGCTGCACCCCCTACATCTCCTCCCTCATCAGTCTACCACTCTACCCAGTCTCGGCACATCTCCTCCCTCTTCTTGTTACCCCCTACCGGTTTCCACATTTTTCCCTATTTTGTCTCCACGTCCCCTGTCTCCGCTCTGCTATGATCAAAGATTCCGCCTAGTAAAAATCAAATCCCCCACACCCTCCCCAAAGATTTGCATGTGCTCATGCTTTTTTAAAAAAAAAACTAATATGTCGGCCATCACACACTCACAGTTTTAAGTGCCCCTCGAAAATTTTTCCTTAGACACCTCCCAAAGACCCCAAATTTGTTAACCCCCCCAATTTGTTTTTTGATGTTGGTCGAGTGCAGGTTCATCCAGTTTTTTTTTTTTTTTTTTTTTTTTATGTAAAATGCCCCATATTTTTGAATTTTCGGGGCCTTTAAAAAACAAAAGTACTTTTCACCATCTATTTTCCCATACCCCTTTATTGACTGTAAGCTTTTGGGGGAGTCTCAAAAATGAGGCATTCGTGAGGCTGGGTAGGATGGGACAGTGCCAACCTTTTCCCCGCACGGCGTATGACTTTTTGGATTGTGGGGTTTGGGGTCCTAGAGACCTTAAACCTAAAAGGTATCAAGAATATACGTTCCGGGGTTTCGAATCCTAAAGAGTGAAAAGCATTAAAACCCCCCTCGTGCCTGATTTTTTTTTCCCAAAGGGGACAAAATTTTTGTTCCAGATCGTTGCGTTCTTTCCCATGAAAAAAGAAAGCACCATGAAAAACGTCAGCAAACATGTTGGGAACAGTGCATCCTAGAGAACTGAAACTGGTCTAAAGTTTTTCAAAAATTTTTTATTGGGGGTGGGTTTTTGACAAAGTAAAATCGGCAGGTTTTTATGGTGATCGAAATTTCCCGATCAGCGAAATTAAAGGTTTAAAAAATTTTAAATCTCTATTAAGATCGCGCCTTTT